>PITA01011603.1:0-65902 GCA_004023965.1 Spilogale gracilis | reverse complement strand
ATCTTCTTTATCCATTCATCTGTTGATGGGCACCTTGGCTCTTTCCACAGTTTGGTGATTGTGGCCATTGCTGCAATGAACATTGGGGTACATATGGCCCTTCTTTTCACTACATCTGTATCTTTGGGGTAAATGCCCAGTAGTGCAATTGCAGGGTCATAGGGTAGCTCTATTTTTAATTTTTTAAGGAATCTCTACATTGTTTTCCAAAGCGTCTGCACCAGCTTGCATTCCCACCAACAGTGTAAGAGGGTTCCCCTTTCTCCACAGCCTCTCCAACACTTGTTGTTTCCTGACTTGTTAATTTTGGCCATTCTGACTGGTGTAAGGTGGTATCTTAGTGTGGTTTTGATTTGAATTTCCCTGATAGCTAGTGATGATGAACATTTTTTCACATGTCTTTTAGCCATTTGTATATCTTCTATGGAGAAGTGCCTCTTCATGTCTCTTGCCCATTTTTTGATGTGTTCATCTTCTTTTTGGATGTTGAGTTTGAGTAGTTCTTTATAGATCTTGGATATCAGCCCTTTGTCTGTAGTGTCATTTGCAAATATATTCTCTCATTCTGTGGGTTGCCTCTTTGTTTTGTTGACTGTTTCCTTTGCTGTACAGAAGCTTTTTATTTTGATGAAGTCCCAGAAGTTCATTTTCGCTTTTGTCTTCTTTGCCTTTGGAGACGTGTCTTGAAAGAATTTGCTGTAGCCGATGTCAAAGAGGTTATTGCCTATGTTCTCTTCCAGGATTTTGATGGATTCCTCCTCACACTGAGGTCTTTCATCCATTCCGAGTTTGCCTTTGTGTGTGGTGTAAGAGAATGGTCTAGTTTCATTTTTCTATATGTAGCTGTCCAATTTTCCCAGCACCATTTATTGAAGAGACTTTCTTTTTCCACTGGATATTTTTTTCCTGCTTTGTTAAAGATCAGAATTGCTATAATATTTTAATGACCAGTACAATTGTACATGTGCATTCTATCTGTCTCAGTCCTGGTCTTAGGTGGAGGTGATGGAGATAGTAAGAAGTGGTCAGACTGAGTATTTATTTCAAGGATAGAAATTATAAATAGACTTGTTGATGAATGTTGTAAGTAGGACCTCTGCCTTATAAAGGTAAATGTGATAAGACTTGGTGCTTAACATTTGTAATAAATTCTTCTAAAATCCATTGCTTCATAGTCTCAGTAAAGAAAATAATTCCCCCTCCATAGAAATTATAAATAGACTTGTTGATGAATGTTGTAAGTAGGACCTCTGCCTTATAAAGGTAAATGTGATAAGACTTGGTGCTTAACATTTGTCATAAATTCTTCTAAAATCCATTGCTTCATAGTCTCAGTAAAGAAAATAATTCCCCCTCCCAACGTGAGTACTTATGGTTTTGGGATTATTTTCATTGGATAATCATGTAAGGACAGAAATATGAGATACTAGGATAGACAGCAACTGACTTCAGTACAAAAGCTAAAACATGGGGTGTCTGGGGGGTTCAGTCGTTAAGCATCTGCCTTCAGCTCAGGTCATGATGCAGGAGTCCCAGGATCAAGCCCCACTTCGGGATCCCTGCTCTGCAGGAAGCCTGCTTCTCCCTCTCTCACTCCCCCTGCTTGTGTTCCCTCTCTCGCTGTGTTTCTCTCTGTCAAATAAATAAATAAATAAAAATATTTTTAAAAATTTTTAAAAAGCGGGGCACCTGGGTGGCTCAGTTGGTTAAGCAACTGCCTTCGGTTCAGGTCATGATCCCGGAGACCCGGGATCGAGTCCCACATTGGGCTCCCTGCTCGGCGGGAAGCCTGCTTTTCCCTCTCTCACTCCTCCTGCTTGTGTTCCCTCTCTGACTGTGTTTCTCTCTGTCAAATAAATAAAATCTTTAAAAAAATTTTTTAAAAAGCTAAAACATTATTTTTAACTAAGTATTGGTTATTGACTCAGTTTCTTCTGATCAATCTTTTTTCTTTAAGTCAAATATAGGAAGGAACTTTGTTTACTGAAGATGCTAAAGCTAATTATTTTCTGGTTAAAAGAGAGAATGTAAACTCCTGGATATAAAAAACTTCAAAAATGGTAGTAGTAGAAGTAGTGGTAGTAGTAGTAGTCTTTTTATATTTTATAACTTTAAACAAAACATTTATTTAGGATTTCATTTCTCTTCTTTGATTTAATGTGGATTTTCACATTGAAAAACGACACAGAACTGAGTGTATACCAGACCTTGGCAATGAATTAGAGGATATAAATCAACCTAAGTAAAACTGAAAAGCTTCAGAGTTTTATAAAGAAGCAATTTTCCAAGCTGGGGTAAGAATTTGAAAGGCCCTTTTAAACAAACTTTCCTCATTCAAACTCTCCCCCCATTTTAATTTTAACACTTTATTCATTGATTTCCTTGGCACTATTAGATTGTAAGAGCAGGATTCCAAGCCATGATAAGTAATTCCATCTCAAATTAGTCACAAAATTCCCCTTGCTTCAGAGGTTGAGAGAACTCTAACCAGTAGAATCAGATTTTGTTCACCAAGTGGTTATCATTTAAGAGAAGTCATATTGCCAGCCTTATTGCTATCCGTTAACTTAAAGATCAGTGTCCACATGAATTTGAAAACGTAAAATCTGGTTGACAGTTGCCATGAAAAATTTTGAAAGCCTCTTCTTTCTGATTTTCGGGCACCTGGGTGGCATAGTTGGTTCAATAAGTCCAAGCCTTGGTTTGGGCCCAGGTGGTGATCTCAGGGTTGCGAGATAGAGCCCAGCTTCCAATCTTGTACTCGATGCAGAGTCGGCATCAGATTTTCAGCTACTCCTCTAGCTCATGCTCTCTCTCTCTCAAATAAATAAATCTTTAAAAAGGTAGTTGTGTCTTGTTTTATATAATGGATATATACCTGAAATGTTTCATATGAATCAAACTTAAGTAATATTCAGAATAAGAAAGGGAGAATATTGTTCACATACAAATGCTAACCAGTCGTTCTGAAACAAATAGAGAATCTCTAGTTATTCTGATTTCATGTAAATCAAAGCTTGGCTTGGAGTGGAGTGTATCTCTTATAAATGGTATAATTCCCCAGAGATAGTTCATGAAAGACTATGACATTATGGTGTTTGAATAGTCAGTTAAAAGTGGAAAGCAAGTAAATTAAATCATTTAATATTATAAAGACAAAAATAATTGGCGTTTGTGACTTAATTTGGATTTTTAAAAATTGATTTCAGGGCAGATAGAGACCAAGAGTCTACTGTTTTTATTGTATTTTTTCTTGTATTGCTAAAAAGTAATTTATTTACCAGTGCCATGGGATGACAACAAAGATCACTGTATTAATATCCTGGATTCAGAGAAGAACATCATTGATGATTCCATTGTTAAGTTTCAGTTTCCTTCCCTCAACAGATGGAAAGAAGGTAGAGGACATGCATTGATGGGTTCTATTAAATTCTCTATTCTAAATCTTACACATTCACTGACGGCCTAAGTAATACATCCAAAAATGTGCACACAAATTATATTTTATTTGAAGTACAGTAACTATTTGTTTAGCATTACTATGTGGTAGGATGGTGGCATCATTCATTCATTCTCAAATATGAATTTTAAGGAAAAACTTTGTATAAGTCATGGTTCTGTAAGGCAATACTGTATGTGAACAGGTCATTCTCTAAAAATAAAAGTAAGAATTAATGGGGAAAGGCATGAAGTCTTGCTATTTGCAATGACGTGGATGGAGCTAGAATATATTATGCTAAGTGAAAGAAGTCAGAGAAAGACAAATACCATAAGATTTAACTCATTTGTGGAATTTTAGAAATAAAACAGATGAACATATTTGGGGGGAGAGAGAGGGAAACAAACCATAAGAGACTCTTAAGGATAGAGACCAAACTGAGGGTTGATGGAGAAAGATGGGGGGGAAATGGGTTAGATGTGTGATGGGGAGTAAGTTGGACACTTGTTATGATGAGCACTGGGTGTTGTATGTAAGTGACAAGCCATTGAATTTTACTCCTGAAACCAATATTGCTCTGTATGTTAGCTAACTAAAATTTAAACAAAATTTGGAGAAGAAAAAAAATGGGAGGCAGATAAGTAAACTGGAAATTATGAAATAGCATTAGGACTTTGATAGAAAAAATCCAAGGCAATGAGAATAGCTAAACTAGTTGTAGGTAGGGGTGGAATTGAGGAATACATCACAGTAAGCTTCCTAAAGAAAGTGACAGTTAAGTTATAACCCAAAATATGAGAAGGAAGTAGCCATTGATAAAAATTTGAGAAGCCAAAAAACCTTATGATTTTGGTGATTCAAAATTATGTAGGTAAAAATGAATATTTCACATTCAGAGAGTTTTAATTGAATATGGTAGAAAGAGAAGTGAGATGGATTTGGGGGATTATACATTAAAGAATGATTCTATATAGTTAATGTTTTGTGTGGATTTTATTCTGAAAGCATTGGGGAGCCATATACATTTTTAAGAAGAGCATGATATAATTAAGTGTTCACTTTAGAAAGATTTCCCTAGCTACAGGGGAGAAAATTAAGTTGGGGGTGGAAAACTTCTAGACCAGAGGCCCCAAAAAACCTGCTCAGAGATTATAGCAGACATTCCTGTTAGAAATGTTGGTAGCCTGAATGAAGATAGCAGATAAAAATAGAGAAGTGGATAGGATGGAGAGTTATTAAAGGGATTGTACTGATTGGTTTGGATGAGGCATAAGAAGGGAGAGTTAGGGAAAACACAGGAGGAGAACTAGATATAAGGGCAAGCTGTTAGATTAGTTATGAACATGTTGAGTTTGTATTAACTCTGGACATCCACATGGTGATGCTGAGGATAAAGTTATGTGTATGCATCTGGAATTTAGGAAAGGAGTCTGGATTAGGAGTCATCAGCACTTAGGTGGCAAGTGAAGCCTGAATATGGATGAGCTTCTCCAGGGTGAAGTATAGACCAAGAGAAGAGCACCTAACACCTAACACAAAAGTTTGAGGCACACCAAGACTTAATTCTGGATAAGGAACACACAATTTTTTTTTAACAATATTGAGGATAGGTACAAATAGGAGGAAAACCAGAAGAATGTAATTTCAGGGAATACAAGAAAGAGGAGAGAAAAAGTTTAACAGAGTCAGATGCTCAGATGCTGCACAATGGCAGATGAAATAAATATGGGAAATAAAATCAAGGAAGTAATCACTGAATTTGGAGCCAGTATTTTTAGAGAAACAAGTGTGGGCATGTCAGTGAGCAGAATTAAGATTCCAGTAGAGTGAGAAAAGAGAAGATATTAGTGAAGAGTAATTAAGAGGAGGATTGGGGCATCAGGGCGACTCAGTCAGTTAAGTGTCTGACTCTTGGTTTCAGCTCATGTCATGATCTCAGGGTCAAGGGATCAAGCCCCTTGTCAGGCTCCATGCTCAGCTTGGAGTCTCCTTGTCCATCTCCCTCTGTTCTTCCCCTCTCCTCAAATAAATAAATAAATAAATAAATAAATAAATAAATAAATAAAGTCTTAAAAAAATAAAAGAGGAGGAGGATACCTCCATAATATTATGAGCAAGGTGGCACAGCTGGTAGAAGCTTAACAAAACCAGAGAAAGAGCCTCCTAGGATCACTGCTGTATTAGTTTTCTAGGGCTACCATAACAAAAGACTAAAAATTGGCTGGCTTCAATAATAGAAATTTATTTTCTCATGGTTCTGGAGGCTGGAAGTCCAAGATCAAGGTGTTGGTAGGTTTGGTTTCTTCTGAGGCCTCTCTCCTTAGCTTACAGAGGGCCTCTTTTTTGCTGTGTTCTCACATGGTCATCTCTCTGTGTGTAAATCTCCTTTTTCAATAAGGGCAATAGTCATAATGGATTAGGGCCCACCCTAACACTCTCATTTAACCGTATGTCTTTAAAGGCCCTATCTCGAAATATAGTCACATTCTAAGGTACTAGGAAAAGCCTTCAACATATGCGTTTGGTGAGGGGGAGACAGAGTCCCCCAAACAGTCCATAACAACTGCCAACCTTGGGTTTGGGAGGCATGTGCACGCCCCAGTCTTTACCAACTCACGGGCAGGCCGAGCTTGCTTATGAAACAATAAGCCCTGATGCAGGAATAACTCCTTGGAAGCCAAGTTTACATTTAAAATCCCACTTATCTCTGGTAGTCTGGAAGACTGTGTGCAGTTTTTTTCTCAGGAAACAGCAGAGAGGAATCATCAGGGGTCCCGGTCCATGGTGAACATTAGCAAGCAAGGTAAACTCCCTGAGCTATGATAGCCTCCAGTGGCATAGGGTAAAAATCTAACTGGCAGAGGGGGCTTGACCACAACCTCTGACCTAGGAATGAACTCTGGGTACCCAAGAGAAGAGATAAAACAAAGGAAAAATATCTGAGTAGAAACAACAGAGGCTGTGCACAGAGGAGAAAATAGACTTCACAGAATGAGTTCAGCCAAGTTATTAAATGAACTTTCAGCTGCAAGATGAACAAGTTCTGGGGATGATGGATAGCATGGTAAGTGTAGTTAGTAATACTGTCCTGTATACTTGGAGATTGCAAAGAGAGTAGATTTTTTTTTTTAAAGATTTATTTATTTGACAGAGAGCACAAGCAGGAGGAGCAGAAGGCAGAGGGAGGGGAGAAGCAGTCTCCTTGCTGAGCAGGGAGCGCGATATGGTGGTCAATCCCAGGACCCTGAGATCATGACCTGAGCTGAAGGCAGCCACTTACCTGACTGAGCCACCCAGGTGCCCCATCTAAGGGAGTAGATCTTAAGTGTTCTTACCATATTCATGCATACAATGGTAACTATGTGAGGTAATGGTATCAATTAACTGGATCTGGTTATCACTTCACAGTATAGCCATAGAGCAAATCACAATGTATATCTTAATATATACAATTTTTGTCAATTATACCTCGACAAAACTGGAAAAGAAAATAAAACAAAAATGTGTACACACAGTTTTTCATAGCTATTCATATCAGCTTTATTTTTACTGGCCCAAAATAATAACAACCCAAATTCTTACTAACTAATGAAGAGATGAAGAGTATATACTGGATCTTTTCAAGTGAATATTATTTGGCCATAGAAAGTAATGACGTATTGATTCATGCTACAATGTGAATGGATCTTGAAAACATCATGCTAAGTGAAAGAAGCTAGTCATAAAAAGACCACATATTATATAATATAATTTATATGAATTATCCAGAATAGTCAAATCTATAGAGATGGAAAGATGATTACTGATTACTAGAGGCTGAGAGGAGGAGGGAATGTGGAGTTACTACTAATGAACATAGCTTTGGTTTTGGGAACAACAAAATGTGCTAAATTTACCTTATGGCGATGTTTGTACAATGCTATGTATATATACTAAAATGCATTGAATCATACACTTTAAATGGATTAGATCTCAATGCTATTGTTAAGCACATAAATTATAAATAATGCAATGTTTCTATATTAGAGTATACCTCAAGACTTCAGCTCCCTTTAAAACTTCATTATACATTTGGCCTTCCCTTTAAAGATAAGAATACCTTAGCTTTATGTCAAATATTATACTAAAATGCCCCTTCTAGCACAATAAATGTGTTCCTTATGTTTGAATGCTGCCATTTTAACTCTCTCAATGAGTAGAAATAATTCTGAAAGAGTTGAGTGTTTTAACATCATGATCAGAATGCTGATTATTATTGAATTAACTGTTAAGCAAGCTAGTCCAATATAGTAAGCTTATTGGAGCCTATTCACATTGCAATCTATTGGAAATGTAGGTTTGGTTAAATAGTGGCAAAAAAATCTCCATATTTGTTGCCCAATCAGTAAGTCATGTAATGTTCAGATTGGCTTCAGTATTATGATTCCTTTTTGTATTTAGTCAAATAAGCACCTTATTTTTCACCATGTTCATATTATAAGCCTGCCATTCTGCATTTACTTCCTGCATTTCCATGGCTGAAGGTTTAGAAATGAATTTAACCTTGAAAACAGCCATTAGAGTTAAGTGAACCAGTTCAGTTCAACAAACAAGATGTACAAACCATTAAGTGTCCAAAGTCAGGGTGATGTTGACCAGATATTTGTTCTGCTTCCCACTAAGTTAACCAGCAATGTTCCGTTTTAAACCCAGGACAAATAATGTTTTTAATGAGAAGATCTACCCTGGCCCTGAGATCATTTTGCACATACAAAATTTAGCTTTATTAACTATTAGCAAGAAGCCTCCCCTACCATGGCTCAATTCATCTTAATGAATAAAGTCAGTCAGAACCTAAACAACTCAGAAAAATTACATATAAAGAAAAGATTTAGTTTGCTACCAAGACTAATGAATCACTTAGATGTTATAGTCTTTCTGTGGGAAATGGACAAAATACAAAAACAAACAAAAATGACCAGGAACTAGTAATGAGCCTCTTAGTATGTAAAGTCATGTCAGTATTATCTAAATGGATATTCAAGCAAAGGGAAAGACTAAAAATTATTCAGAAAATAAAGTCCTGATGCTGAGGAAAGTGATGTGAGTAGATGATACATTAAAAGGGATCTATGTTCCTCTTTCTCAGATGTAATTTGTGAATCCCAGAAAAAGGACAGTGTATTTATTTAATGTTCTTGTCTCACAGATCTTAAAATATCTCTAAGATAGAAACAGAGTGATCTTCTGTAAGGGTTTGGACAAATTCAGTGCATAGACATGGCCATTCCTTGGTTAAACTATGAAGAATTTGTAATTTATGTTTGCTTTCCTCCTTCCTTCTCATTTTTGCCTTCTGTTGCAGTCTTCCCTTTACTTCAATGGGAGGCCATCCTGAAGAGCCCCTGATATGCTTTTAGCACAACCAGAAGTAGAGCTTCTCCTTCATCAAAACGTACATGTATTCCTTTAGAACCTGATAATATCTGGAATTTGGAAGTGATTTTTGGATCCAAGGGTAAAAGAATAAACCTAAAAGATCCTACATTGAAAAGAGTAAATTTGTGCATGAGAAATAGTGAATACCTAATAATTACACAGCAATAACTGAAATGGGAGTGAGGGTTTAAAATTATCTTGGAGGAAGAAGGTCTGCTTTTACCCCAAGACAGTACTCTTCAGTGCTCGGAAGTTGGGCTTTGGGCATCTCTTTCCATTTAGTCCCTTTATGGCAAAATAAAGAAAGTATTTTAGAAATACAGTCCTTTGGGTTTTCATACTTTTTACTATAGACAGACCTAGAATTTGAAGTTTGTTCTTTAACGATCATTTTGGATGCTGAGAAATAGACCAAATAGGTGGAGTTCCAAAAAATCCACTTGTGTTCAGGAACTTTACTCCATCTAAAGAAGGTATTTAATATATTCACAACATTAAATAGGATTTAATTCAAACAAAAAGTTGATGGATGTTCCTGCCATAAAACTTGAATCTGAATTTAATCGATTCTAAATCATATTAAAAGAAACTCTAAGGATACTATTAGTTAAATTTAGAATGTAAAAATTCTGTGACAAAAGAAGACTCAGATTATTAAACAGTTATATGGCATAAAAAGGGAAAGGTGAGATAATTAGAGATTAAAAAAGACTTAAAGAGATATTTCAGCCAAATGCAGTGTATATATCTCAGTAGCATCCTAATTTGAGTAAGCTAATAAACCTCTCTTTGAGATGAGGAAAATTGCAGAGACTGAACACTATAAAGCATTAAGGACTTACTGTTGATCTTTTTAAGGTTCTGATAATGGTATTTTTCCTTTGTTTAAAAAGAAGTCATTCCCGGTTAAATATTCATACTAAAGTATTTTTAAGTAATATGTTGTTCAGTTTTTTATTAAAATACTGGAGTAAAAACCTCCAGGGGACTAAAGAAATAAGAATGGTAGAATAGTAGCAATAACTGAAGTCAGGTTGTGGTACATAGGTGTTTATTATGCTATTGTGTTGATTTTGTGTATCTCTGAAATTTGCTGTAATAAATAATTGTCAAAGTACCACCGTGCAAGAGACAGATTCGAGATTGTATAGTCTTCATTCTCTCCCCAAAAAGATATATTAATTTTGTTATTCCAGTTCTTTGGTTTTAGAAGTCTGCAAAAAAGAACCACCGTAGAATTCTAATATATGTTTTACAAAATTTGGCTTCTTTTTCATGTAATTTAAGTTATTTTTGATTATAAATTTGAAAGTATTTCTATCACAGTTGTTTCTAAATTTGCCATTTGTATTACTTGTAGTACTACTTATTATTTCAATTTACTTTAGTTTGTAAATAAGAATAATGCAGTATTGTGTAAAATAAAGTATCTCTCTTATTTAAGCCAACTAACAATTGATTTTTTTAAAAGAATCAAAAGGGTAACAGCATTACACTTTATTTTAGCCCTGAGATGTGGCTTTTGACTACCTTCTAAGACCACTCTGCCCTGAGACGTGGCTTTTTTTTTTTTTTTAAGATTTTATTTATTTGACAGAGAGAAACACAGGAAGAGAGGGAACACAAGTAGGGGGGAGTGAGAGAGGGAGAAGCAGGCTTCCTGCAGAGCAGGCAGCCGATGTGGGACTCTATCCGGAGTGGAGACCGGGGATCATGACCTGAGCCGAAGGCAGTCGCTTAACCCAGGCGCCAGGAGATGTGGCTTTTGTATTCTGAAATGTGGCTACCTTCTAAGACCACTCTGCCCTCACATAAGAGTTATTTCCACCATTTCTCAGTGACTCAGGTATGACCCATCTCCATCCTTCTTCATACCTGCTTCTATAAAACTGCAGGCCCTCCCTTCACCTTTCCTTAAATGTTTCTCACTAATGGACATTATCCCTATTGCAATGACCTGAATAAACTCATTTACTTAATTGTCCTATGCATTTTTGTCTTTCACTGGGCTTGTGATCACTTGTTTGATCTCCATCATCCTGGGCTCTTTAGCTGTTTGCACATCAGTTCTGGTTATTATCAGACATAAGAAAGGATGGAAAACAAGCCCTCTTTGTGACCCCATCAACGGCAATAGCATAAAAAGTGTCCAGGTTCTTCCCCTTTTCCCCAGAACCTCACACTGCTGATATAATAGATTAGATTTCTTTAAGCAGACTGAGCCAACAGTGTGAAACACTTCTACTCAGGGATTAAGGATTTTCTCTTATTTAAAGCAAATTTATTGGAATATGGTGCAGGAAGATCTTTTCTTTTATGGTATCTGAGCTTTAATTTCCAAGTAGTTTTTGTTTTGATGGGCAGAAATTGACCCACAAGCAGGGTTCTAAAGCCATGCTAATCCCTTTCAGCTGACTAATGGAACTTTCACAAAGTTTCTGAAGCAGCAAGATTTAGAAATACTTTACATTGTCCATATTTACCTGACCACTTTTCCTATGAAAGTTAATTCTGTTTTTCCTCTCTCCAGTAGCCCCCAAAGCTCAAAATTTCATTTGTTGAATGATTTGAGAAAGGTTTTTCTTGATATGGTAGGACTGACTTTACTGGGATTGTTATTGTTTTCTTACATTTTTGAAATGATATGAACTTATATGAATATGTTTCATTTTAAAGTAGCAGTTAGCTATATACATAAGCTTTTGCTTATATGTGCCATGCACACATTTAAATCTTTGTTTTCCAAGAGATGAAATGCTATGCATTTGTCCTAGATTTTCATTACTAAATTTTATTCATTTGGGTTGCTTAACAGATTAAGACTCCAGACATCAAAAGGCAACTTTTTCGGATAAGTTTTTTAGATTTACAGCAATGTATAAGGGAGAAGCATTTTTATTCTTTTTTTGTCATCAACCTAAGTATAGAACTGGTTAGCATCTTCTCACCTTAGATCCTCACTGTTGTAGCTGAGGCTAAACTGATCTACTCCCTCCCACCCTCCCACCCTTCCTTCCTTCCTTCTTTCTTTCTTTTTTTTCTTTTCTTTTTTTTTTTTTCTTTCTTTCTTTCTTTTTTTTTTTTTTTTAAAGTATCAGTGACTTCTAGATTGTGCTCAGGGAATTTCTTAAATAGTACTGTCTGGGACATGACATCTGCCTTCTTGGGAAGACACTCCCTGAACACTCAATAAAGAGCTTATGCCTTTGACAGCCACAGGCCTTTTACTTAGCCTGACCAGAACTATGGCCAATTCTGTTCCAGTTTGGACTTTATTCATATCCTTTTTTCTCCCTCTGGAATTGTTAATCCTTGCTGATGAGCCACTCTATGCGATAGTGCATGGAAACCAACAGTTTTGCTAGCTACAGTCAATACCACACTTTGTATTTCTAGCCTAGATTTACCATCACCCTGAATTTCTTTTCTGTCTAATTTGAACCCAGTGGTAAGCCCTCACTGGCAGCCTTGTCCCTCAATCCTGGACTCTTGTCAAGTGAGAAGTTTACCTGATGTATCTTTCTCCTGAACTTTTCTTTGCTTCTTTCGGATTCCCTTCTGTGGCTCTATACCCAGAAGCTTCACACTTCTGGGTCTTGTGCCTTATTTCTGGATTTTTAAGAGGCATCTACCGTGTTAACAATTCTATCCTACACATGTTTATGTTTCATTAATTTTTACATTTATCTTCTCTATCCAAGATGCCAGTTTCACCAGTTGGGAACTCTGACAGTTTCCTGAATCTGAACATAGCTCACGAAAGCCTCTGTAGTAGTATTTCTTAGAAAAATGACAGAAAGAAGTTGAGATTACCATCAGGTATAAATTAATGTGCAGCAAGTCCCATATGTGAGTCTCATACTATAGTTCTCAACAACCATGTGTTCTTGTTCACAAAATGTTAAAGAATGATAACAGCTAACAATTATTGAGAATTTGCTAAGTATTAGGGCACTGTACGCTTTGCTGTATTTGACTTTAACAGCCCTGTTATCTTTATTATCTTTATTTGACATATGAGGAAACGAAGAACTCATTAGTTAAGTAACCTGCTCATGGCAACTCAGAAGGATGAAACTCACATTCGGAATCTGAATGATCCCAAGTTCACATACCTTAAGGTCATACAGCTTTAAAAAAAGATAACAAGGATGAAAATTATTTATTTTTTTAAATTTTTTCAGTGTTCCAAGATTCATTGTTTATGCCCCACACCCAGTGCTCCATGCAATACGTGCCCTCAATATCCACCACCAGGCTCACCCATCTCCCCACCCCTTCCTCTCCAACACCCTCAATTTGTTTCTGAGTCCAAAGTCTCTTATGTTTCATCTCCCCCCACCCCGATTTACCTCACTTCCCATTTCCTTTCCTTCTCCTACTGTCCTCCATGTTACCCTTTATGCTCCACAAGTAAGTGAAACCATGTGATACTTGACTTTCTCTGGTTGGCTTATTTCACTCAGCATAATCTCTTCCAATCCAGTCCACGTTGCTACAAAAGTTGGATATTCATCCTTTCTGATGGAGGCGTATTATTCCATTATATATTTGTACCATATCTTCTTTAAAGGGTGAAATTTCATCTTGTTCATGTATGCATCCATAGTTAGTGTCTAGCATGATGCCTAGCTTAAGAAGTTACCAAATGACTAAAATTTAATTGTGGTGCAATTGGACTAGCTTATAAAGCCTTCTAATTACTGTGGGTGGCTCATCCTTGCAATAATCATTGAAACTACAGCCTCTCACTCTAATCATTACCTTGGAATATGCTTTTGTCTTTAGATCGCAAGTACTGTGACCTAAAGTACCTATGGTAAAATTCGATGTAGTATGTTTCTTTGTTACCTGCAATTAAATACGAGAGCATGCATTACCCATCTACTGTTACATACCTAACAAATTCTCTGTCTCCAAAATGTATTGGCTATTTCCTCCAGCATCAGCATATTGGAGGATTACTCTAGGTTTGTTCAGTGTCCATTCCATTTCTCTGCATCAGACATATCTACTTCCAATTGGATTGTGTGATTTTATAATCCTAGCTCTTTCCCTTAGGCTCTGCCTATGTGATATCAACAGCTCTGACTTCCCACTATCACCCACGGCTTTAGACGCTGTGCCACTCCCATAGACTCTCTCACACCACTTGATAAGCCTTTAACATCTAGCTCTGACTAGGACTGCCATCTCCTTTGGATCATCTGAGGCTTGTATTGCCATTCCTATACCACTGAACTGGTGCCCCAATAACCTAACAACCTTCTCTCTGGTATTCATCCTCTGTGTCTACTCTTCGTTCTGCACTTTTAAGGCTTATATCCATTCTAAGAGTATTTAGTTCTTTCAGTGATGAAGTAAGGCAAAAATATCCAAGTAAATGAAATGTGTGAATTCCATGGATAGATTATGTATTGCATGAGTATCAGTTTAGTTGTAGCCGAGGTGCCTAACACAGAGCTTGACTCATACCAGTCATTCAAAAAACTCTGAAGAGTAAATGAATGAACACAGGATTCCTATCCAATAATAAGCCTATCCATCTTTCATGTAGAACAATCGACCACAGTCCCATGCAATCAGAAGTTGCCCACTTTGGTGTTATTTCTATGTGTTATGCAGGCACAATTTTTCTGAGTGTCCAAAATATGTTTTTTTTTTCTTTTACTACTTGATATCTGAAATGTTCTTGACCTAAAAATCAGAGTTTCTTATAAATCCATGACACCATATTATTTCCTGGGAGCAGATATTTCATTGCTGTGAAAGACAAAACATAACAGATCTAGGTGCCTACAGGAAGGGGTGAGGTGACCAATGCAGAGATGAATAGCTAGGATAAATGAAAATAGATTGTGCTTACTTCTCAATTCTGCCAGTGATTGGAGTAGACAAGATTTTTCCCTTCTGTCCTTGCAGCATTTGGGGGGCTCTAACAGAATGAGAAATGCTAAGAACTTTTAATGTAGGGCTAGGTGATGGGGATATAAGGCAGGGGGCTCAGAGAGGAATGAAACCATAGGGTCCAATGAATTCTTATTTAAATCATGTGGTTCTTAATGAAGTTCAGTTTCCCAAAAAAGCATATATCTAATTAAGTTATGCAAAACACTCTTTCTGCAGAATATTATGTTAATCAACTTTCCTTTTCATCTGTATTATACCAGGCCTTTCTTTTTATCATTTATTTTACTTTTAAAACAATCATTTATGATTCAAACAGTTTTATTATGATTCATGAGAGCCTTTGCATGGAATTTAGCATATTTCTTATTTCTTATTACCATTGCTATGCAGGTCAAATTATTAATTTTAGAATCATCATGTAGTTTTGGAATATTTTGTAATTTGACTATGCTAGGAAAATTTTATTTGATGTGTTCTTTATGAAATCAGTAGATAAGAAGGCCTAATCTTTTTGAATTTTTATATTTGTTAGCATTTCTACAGAAATTATTTTACATTATTTTACATAAAATAAATGGCAGAATACATAAAAGTGTAACGTATTCTTGGGAAATTTTTGAATTTATTATGAATATCTGAAACTCTGGGCAAGAGAAAAAAAATGTCTTTGAGATGTAGACTATTTGGTAGGTTAAAGAAGTTTCCATAATCCCAAATAAGATGATGAAAAAGGACATACACCTAGACATATTTGTGGTAAAATTATTGTGTTGCTCAATTTAAAAAGAAAATATCACAGCTTTTATTTAGGAAAAAATTATGAATGTGAGAGGTCAACATAGCTGAAAGCTAGGATGAATAGTGAAATAACATCTATACATAAAGAGTCAGTGATTGGGATAAGCAATCCTGAAGTCACCCAAAACTTCAGTTCCCTGTCATGATGAAAGAAAAGATATTGTCGGATGAGCAAAGAGTTAGGGGGAGTATTAGCCACTTACCCTTCCTGATAAAATAATCACAACAGCGTTCTGACTGAACAACTGATGCTATAAGCAAACCCAAGAGCTCTAGAAAAAGCAATACATACACATAGTTAACCCTAAAAACACAATGTTAGAGTTACTGAGAGTTTTCAATGTAAATGCTAAATAGGTATTCCTGAAGTAGAAGTGAAACCAAGACACTGCATTTGGGGAAATGTACTGACCGAATCACACAGTGTGCTAAACAGTCTATCCTGTGGGTTAGGATGAGTGGCGGTGAGGGTGGGAGATGAGCGGTAGTAGGGGGAAATAGACCATTCTCAAGGCACATCTCTGGAGTAGGGAAGCAGTGATGGAATAGAGCATGTAGCTGAGAAGCAAATAGAACATATCTTGGTAACTTTGTCTTTAGTGTGCAGGTTGTGCTTTAGCATTTTTTGTAGAGCAGATTTGCTAGCAACAAATTCTCTCAGCTTTTGTTTATTTGAAATGAGACACCGTTAAGGAGTTTTAAGGGAGTGACATGATCTTACTTATTTTATAACAAAATCACTAGGAAAGGAGAACTCATTGGAGGAGGACAGTGAGATCAGTTTGGGGGCTTTTGTAGTAGTCATTGCCAGGTTGGAGGTTAGACTACATTAGTAGCAGGCAGATTGAGATGTGTTTTGGAGGCAGAACCAAGAGGACTTGTTCTAGAAATGGATGTGAGGAGTGAGTGAAAGAAGGGAGTTAAGACTCTCAGGTTTCTAGTTCTAGGAACTGTGAGTTGTGATGGCATTTTTTGAGAGGAGAAGGAACAGAAGACCAGCTTGGTGTGAAAGAGAAAAGAAGGGAAGGGCATCAACGCTCAAACATGAAGACCCTTTGCCTTCTCCCGCTCTTATAGGTCCTTCAGGAGATCACAAATGCTTATCACTGTTTCTCAAGCAAGTGATTTGTGACAAGGGGTCGGGCTGAAACTAGGAGGGTCTGTTTATGGGAAAGATAAGATAGGCTAAACATAGCCTAAGGGACAGTGCATACAGCTCTAAGATCACAGGGTGGCTGAATGGGCTTAGAAAGCCCAGGGAAGGCAACTCCCTACAGCATTCCAATGGCTGAGTGGTCACACAGGCCTAGGCATTCCAAAGGCCTATGTACTTCTCTGAAACCTTCCATCACCCCCAGCAACCTCCGTGTTACATACACAGGCCAGGTATTATGGCTGATTTCATGCTGTACATTAACCTCAACATATGATGATTGATTTTATGTGTCAGATTGACTGGGCTAAGAGATATGCAGATAGCTGGTAAAATTATTTCTAGGTGTGTTTGTGAGGTAGTTTCCAGAAGAGACTAGCATTTCAATGTTTATGGAGTAAAGAAGATTGTCCTCATCAGTGCAGGTGGGCATCATCCAATCCTTGGGGGAACTCAGTAGAACAGAAATGTGGAGGGCGGGCAAATTTCTGATTTGCTTGAGCTGGGACACCCATCCTCTCCTGCTCTAGGACAGTGACACTCCTGATTATTGTGCCTTTGGCCTTGTACCACAGCTTACATCATAGGCCTCCTAGTGCTCAGGCCTTTGGACTCGGACTCAGACTTACACCAGTGGCCCCCTGGCTCTCAGGCCTTTGGGTTTGTACTGGAAATACACCACCAGCATTCTCGGCCTTTCAGCTTTCAGAAGGCAGATGGTCCAACTCCTCAGCCTCCATTATAGTGGGAGCCAGTGCCTAATAATAAATGTCATTTTATATATCGATGTATGTCCCAATGGTTCTGTTTCTCTAGAGCACACTAATATAGTAGGGAAGTGGATATTCAAGTTTGGAACTGAGAGATCATACCTACACTGAATTAAAATTTGGAAATCATCAGTCTGTAAATGGTACTAAGGCCACAAACTAGATGAGATCACCCAGAGTCAATTCTAGAGAAAAGAAAAGTACACAGGAGACCTGATGATATTACTCAAATCACTACCTTAGCTTTCTTTTCAGTTTCATTAATATTATGTTAGTAAGATGCTATTTTAATTATAATAGCTCTAAAGTAAGTCTTTATACCTGTGAAAGGTCACTACTTGCTACTTTTAAAATTTTTTTGCTTTTCATCTATATTTTCTGCCGTGGCCAGTGTGAACAAGCTCGGACCAGGGTGAGGATAAGGGAATGAGGAAAAGAGAGAGGGACGGGAGGGACGCAAAGGCTGATTGCTCCAAATGCCAATTTTATTTTTCGCTCTCCAGCAATATATACAAGTTGTTAGGGGACAAGTTCCTCAATCATATCCCCTTGTTCCGTTTCAGCTCGCTACCAAGTTCCTCCTTGCAGTTAACTCTTCCTGGTTCGAGGCTCCCAACAATCTTCTTATTATAAACTTATGTATCACTTTACAAAATCAAAAACTTCTTGATATGTGACACTGGTTATAATTTTGTGAATGTTATAAAAAGTAGGTAAAAGTATAAAAAGAAATAACATAAAAATTGATATTTTGTTTGATATCACTCATTCAATTTTTGAGCTAGACAATTGATTACAGCTTGTCCAGCCTATTAAGATGAGGATACCGAGCATAAGATTGGGTGAATGATCAAGAAATGGCCCAGAGAGATATGGTTCTGGTGGAGGCGAGGAAGCACAAGGTCAAATGAGTTGGTAGCCACTACCTAGGTATCCTGCCCCATTTCCAAATAGTTCCAAAGCATTGGAACCATTAAAGGAAAAGCCCATAATTTACATTTGGAACATTTGGACCTTGATTAAATTTGTGCACTGACTATTTCTGAGAACAGGTTTTCAGTTTTACTCTTACCTTTTAGAAGCACTAAAAGTCTTTCTATCTCGGTGGATTAAAAAATATTCAAGCTCTGCTCTGTAGAAGGAACACTCCCTTTCCCACCTCATCGCTCCCAACATGAAATTTGAAGTGTGATGTTCAAAAATCCTGAAGCTACTTACAATCTTGCGAGTACCTTTTTGCTCTCCCTGACAGTGCCTCTATGCTTACAGGTCTCTCTGCCTGCCTTACTCTATTGCTGTCTCTTTTGGTCGGGCTAATACCTATTCATTTTTGAAAAGGCAGCTCAGAAGTCTCCCTCCTTAGGAAGCTACTAAGCCTCTTTCTGTTCAAGCACCTTTTTTGTGTGTTTCCCAACTGTTCCACACTTCTCTCGCACACAAGTATGATAATGTGTTCTAATGACTGTGTACTTCCTTGAGCCCTTCACTAGAGTATGACCTCTTGGAAACTCAGGAGGGTCTTTTCGTCTCTGCATCCCCACCACTTAGAAGATGCTCAGCACAGATCAGACATTCAATAAATATTTGTTGAATCAATACACAGCCAGCCTACCTTTTTAAGAAGAATTTTACTTATATGAAGAAAGAGTTAAAGCATTTCTCCAAATTTCCTACTTACATAGGACCTGTAATTCTGAAATATAAAAGAGATTTATAAGTGTAAAAGTTGAATACATTGGCTTGAAATTCATTTTCTCCTGTCACTGACTTGGAACCATTTCTATGAGAAATAGATGTCAGAAGCTTTCTCGGAGTGTGAATAGGACAGCCATTTAAAACCTAATCATTTTCCCCCCAGGTTCTGAGGCTGATAATAGGTTTTAGAACCAGGGGGCTTGGTGCGGTGGAAAGAGTGCCATGCTCTTCAGGTAGATGTGGCTCAAAAATGTGGCCCTTGGGACATACTCCTTGCAAAAAAAGACATCTCTTTCACAATCTAGAAAAGAGGTTCTAAACAATCAGTAGACACCAAAGGTATGAAAAGAGCCTCCGAGCACAGAGGAAATAAATGATCTGTTCCACTGCTATATCTAGTGTTCTCGGGAACTTGAAACTTGAATTTTGTCTAAATATAAAACACATGGCAAAGCAGGCCTTCTTAGTTTTCTTTCTCTGGCATTTTGCCAGGTTTTGCTGGAAGAGAGCATCTCCTATTATGTAATAGAATTTCCCCTAATGGAGCCTGGTACAAAGATGAAACCATACTTTAGTATACTGAGGAAGAATGGGAACAATATTTTTTAATGCAGAAAACCTAAAACATTGTTCCATTTAAGTTCATAGAATAATAGAGTATCAAGGCCTGAAGGCAATTGCAGTATTTTTATATTCAACTTCTTGATTTCACCAATGAGGAAATATATTAAGGATAGTGAAGTTACTAGATCAAAGTCCCAAAAAACTGTGGCATTCTAAGGGCATCAGACATGTAAACAAATAATATAAAACATGATAAAATACATGATATAATTGAAAATAAATCAATATTAGTTACTAGCACTATACTTTTATTTTGTAGAGGAAATATCTCCTTATCTATGATGGCAATCATCAAAATGTCTTTACTTATAAATAATAAATATTTTGGCACATATATACTTGGAAAGCAGGGTTGTGTTAAATTATATGTTCAATCTCTTGAAAAGTAGATAAAGGCAATGAGTTATAAAATGGGGAGAATATCCAGATCACCAGCTTTTAAGTTCAAGGATCACTAAATCATCACTTAACCCCTACCTTTGGGATGGATGATCCTGAAAACAGTATTAGAGAGTGATACTCTTGTTATATTTCCACAGTTACTGTAGCAAATGTCATGACCCCTGCCAGTCAAGAAATCTTCCATATACTCACCATGTATCTAAAGCCATTTCTTCTTAAAGACCATTATATAATTTCTACACAAAAGCAAAATAATATTAATTAATAATGATGAAATGTTATTTCTTATAAAATTATTTTGTATAATTACTCTTGATCCTCATAAAAAGCCCAGAATAGTACTTATATTTCTTTCATTTTTACATGTGGAATCCTAAGGCTGATAGGTTAAATGCCTTGCCTAAGAATTAGTGAGGGCTAATGTCATGAGCCATGGAGACAAGGGCAGGTGGGCTAACTAATACTTCCCCTTGGGAAAGAATACGGAGCCTCTGATTCCAGATAAAGACCAGTGTTTGGTAATATTGGCTACTAACTCTGCTACAGTAAATTGTTTAGAAGGAGAAATGAACTTTTGGATTTAAACAGGGAGCCTATTATATACCTAATAATCTCCTAGGTATTTTGCATGTTATTGCATTCATTCCACAATGTACCTTCCCTGTGATTAAAGCAAACTGGTATAATTTCAATAATAGTTCTTGGCTTAAAGAGCCATGAACTGAACAACTTGGTTCCGTAGAGGTTTGGTTTAAGTAGAAAATTAGTTATTTGTTTTTACACACACACACACACAAGCACTATGTATATATATAAAAGCACATAATGACATAGTTGTTAACAAAGATTCTGAGTCAGGTAGACTGGATTCCTATGCTCCACCTCACCTGTTTACTAGTTGTTAGGTCGAACTGGCTGTGTGACCTTGGGAAATCTCTTGAGTCTCTGTTTCTTCATATATAAAATAGGAACAAATAGAATATTTCTAAGACTGTAGTAAGAATGAAATGAGATAATTTTTTAAAGCACTTAGCATATTCTTTAGCAAAAGTAGTTTCAATAAATATTAGCAATGATAACATATATATGGTATATGGTTCCAAAAATAGATTTGAAGTAGTTATAAATATTCATTAAATAATAGTTATTCACACAGACTGATAAATAATGTGAAGAAATTGAGAGGACAGGGAATTAGAAGATAATGGATAAGATGATGTTGGTAATAAGATTAGTACATAATATTTGTAACAAAATATCCCGTGCATTTATTTGTGTAAACCAGAAATATTGCTTCAAGCTTCCTAGCAATTAATGTACAGAGGAAAACAAAGTTAAATTAAATTTTATCATGCCTCTAAATAAACATAAAACAATGCTTCAGGACAAGACTAAGTTTCTTCTGACTGACCAGTTCAGTGGTTTTCTTCATTTTGTGGATGTTGTGATATTGTAAACAATGTCTTCAACATCTTGCAGTAAATACAGAAGTAAATTTGCATTTCATATATATTGATGTAGGCAAAGGCCTAAAACCAAAGTATAATTCAGTAAAGCAAATTCATGAGTGAGGGGGAACATATGATGTATCCATAATTCTTTGATGGCCAGACATAACTCCAGTCTCAGTCCTGAACTTAGGATACCTAGAGATATAAGTATAGGGTACCTAGAGATATAAGTGAACTCAATTCAGCAAATTTTTTACAGATAGTATTTATTAAAACCAACATTTTCAGAATATATTGCCCAGAACAGGATGAAAGTTATACTTTTGAGAACTACTTGAGAGTTTGATTTTTGGGGGCCCAATTATGAATGAATCATAAACTTTAATTATTAAATGAAAACTGGAAGTTGGGTTGATATTTTCTTATTAGGTTTCTAGTCATATGACAGGTCATCATAAATCAAACCACCTAATTAGGGAGATAATATTATTATTTTTTTTTTTACTCAGACTTTCCAAAATCATAGAAGTCTTTATTAGAACAACAAATGTGATAAAAGAGTAAGCTCTATGGTGGAAGGAACTCTATCTTCTTAGGGCTTGATCCCTAAAGCTACAACACTCACTGACACATGTGGTTATAAAAGATGAATTTTATTTTTCAATAATGAGGAAATCAATAGGTGGAACAAATGATCTGAAGTAGAATCTGAAGAGTGGGCAAATATACAGGCATCAAGACCTGGGAAGAAGTTACAAATAGATGCAAAACTGAAGATGCTCGCTAATATCCACAGGAGGGTAATGGATTGCATTTTACCAGGCACAATCTGACAATCTGCATACCCATGAGCCAGAATCTTTTACATTACTGTCAGATTTCTATAACTTAGTTGTAAAATAGCTCAAAGACTGAGAAATAGCCTGAGATCAGAATGAAGTAAGTGCTAGACAAGAAAAGTCAGTAATCCTTTCAGGCTTTTTCATAGTATTTCCCTAATAGACACTCTCAAGTATTTTTAATGAGCTAATCATGCATCTTTATTAAACAATACATTTAAGTTGGATATACCATATAGAGAAATCTTTAAAGATATACAGGACATGATGTTTACCTTTCCTCAGTATTCTTACTACTGTGAATATAAATTCTTTTCTCAACTTGTCTTCAAATAGCTAAGTTCAAGTCCTTTTCTTGCTTGTGTAAAAATCTTCTGTGCCTGTATTACTCTGTCTTCGGGCCTTTAAGGTCATTTCTTTTTTATGCTACAGGTGCTCTCCTCAGAGGAGTATAATATTTCTTATATGCTTTGACTGCTGACAGTTTTTAGCTCTTTTGCTATCCACTCAATTTCTGTTTACACCTTTTCTCAAGGGAAAGAAAAAAGTCAGAAGTATAGGTTGCCCAGGGTCTTAAAAGTGGTTTCTGAAGTGAGGGCATCCATTTTAAAATTTAATTAATTAATTAATTAATTAATTAATTTACTTATTTATTTTTTGTGGGGCTGAACCCTTAAATCTGTGGAGTTTGATGCTTTCTTGGTTCATAGGCGTCAGAATTTAATTGATCATTGAACACCCCATTGGTCTTTAGAGAATTGGTGAATTGGTTGTTGGTGCTGGCTACACCATAGGTAAATAATGATGAGAGAAGGCCATGGAGAAGCCATTAAGAGTTAGAAGAAATCCAAGACATCATTGTGTGGTGGAAACCAAGAAAGAATTTTCTAAGAAGGAAATAAATGGTTACTAGCATCAATGTGGCAAAGAAGTAAGGAAAGGCCTGAAAAGTATGAATTGTATTTAGTAGTAACTTTTGAAAGTAATTCCACGAAGGAGTTAGGGCAAGAATGGGGTAAGGGTGAAGGAGTCCATAAAAAGGGGCTTGAGGGGGCACCTGGGTGGCTCAGTTGGTTAAGCGACTGCCTTTGGCTCAGGTCATGATCCCGGAGACCCAGGATCGAGTCCCACATGGGGCTCTCTCCTTGGCAGGAAGCCTGCTTCTCCCTCTCTCACTCCCCCTGCTTGTGTTCCCTCTCTAGCTGTGTTTCTCTCTGTCAAATAAATAAAATCTTTAAAAAAAAGGGGGGGGGGCTTGAGGAAAATCAGTTGCAGTGAATTTAAAAATTACCTCGAAATGAAGAAGTGAAAAGTGCCTTGTGAGTATACATTTTTTGACTCTTAGTGTGCCAAGCAGCATTTCCAAGCTGTTTATACATTTTGTCATGCTAGGAAAGCTCAGTAATTTTACTCTTGCTTTGTAGATGATGGGGATGAAATTAAACAGATAGCCCAAGGCAAAGAAGATAGGATGTGAACTGCACATTTTCTCTATTTTTAACCACAACAGAAAAGCTGAGTTTCTCTGTCCTAAAAAAGTCTCTAATTCAAAACTTATATTCCCCTAAGATACCAGATAACTGATTTCAGTTATTTTGTAGGAGTCTCTTGGGTCACATTACAATAATCCAATTTAGCCAGACCTAAAGGGGGGCACCTTATATACTAATGACCAATTTTTTTCTTTTCTTTAAATCGCTTCTTATAATGCTATTTTTGTGTTAGCTCTGAGAAGAAGGTCAACTCTAAATTCCTAATGTAGTTTCAAAATGTCATAAACTTTTAATAGATCTCTAAAAACAGTTTTGCTTTTTTTTTTTTTTTTTTTTTTTTTTTTTTTAAAGACAGGGTAAGATGTTTCTTTTTTTTTTTTTAAGATTTTTTATTTATTTGAGAGAGAGAAACACAGCCAGACAGGGAACACAAGCAGGGGGAGGGAGAGAGGGAGAAGCAGGCTTCCCGCTGAGCAGGGAGCCTGATGCGGGACTCGATCCCGGGTCTCCGGGATCATGACCTGAGCTGAAGGCAGTCGCTTAACCAACTGAGCCACCCAGGTGCCCCAGTTTTGCTTTTTTTTAAGTGAATGTTCTGTCTCAGGTGACAAATGAGAATTTAGATACAGCCAATGCATTTATATCCTAGTCAAGCATCCACAGAGCCACTTGAGTTGGAGAGGATATTTTTATTCTTTATTTTTCTTGTTAATTAATATGAATTGGTGCCACTGAAATTTAATTAGCTCAAAGTAAGCACTTTCCTCTTTAAAGCAACAAAGAAATGTGGCTTTACCATTTTATTTTTTTATTTAAAAGATTTATTTACTTTAGAGAGAGAGAGAGAGAAAGAGAGGCGTGCATGTGCGAGTGGGGCAGAGACAGAGAGGAAGAGAGAATCCTAAGCAGATTCTGTGTTGAGCAAGAGCCCAATCCCAATACCCTGAGATCATGACCTGATCCTAAAGCAAGAGTTACACTTAACCAACTGAGCCACCCAGAGACCCCTTGTTTAACCAATTTAAAACATGGTTCAGTTTTATCCGTAAATCTGTACTACTTGGAAAGGAAAAGAAAACCTTAACATCCAGTTGGGAAAAGGTTTCTTGAAGCCAGGGCACTACTATGAGAGAAAACCAGTAATTTTTTCAACTTACTGTTAAAGTCAAGTCAGTGTTTTCTAGTGGGGATGCAAAGGCAGCATATTCTAATGGCTACCATTTTGTTTTATTTTGGTTTGGTTTTGTTTTGAGATGAACGATCACAGTTTATGGCAGCTTTGGAGATTGAAAAATTTATATAATTTTAGTGTAGAAAGGATTTCATAGTTCTTTGAGAGCACTGCTCCCCAAAATAAAGCATACAGGCTGAGGGGATGGTGTATGTAGTGTATCAGCAGGGGGATATGAATTCTTTAAGAGAAATTTTCAACTGTTTATTTTCAATTTGTTGGTGATCTCTAATCTAATATATGCACATTTGGGATTATGAGAGGGCCTTCCACATATCTTCCTAATTTCAGTGATCATATTTGCCTTTATGGTATTACTTTCTGGTATTACTCCCATAAAAGAGATCTCAACTGGTGTCAGGGGGCACCCCATGAATGGATGTGGCATAGTAGGTCAAACTGATAAAAAGAGTAGATGCATTGAATCTTCATGAGGCATGCAGAAAAGATGTTCCTAATTCAGAAGAGCCTGAACTGTTTTATTCTGAACCATTACCTCAAGGAAGAATGAATGCTTTAATAAGTTATCAAATGCGAATTTATTACAATTGCCACTAAAGAATTGTTTGCTAGCTGACTTTTAGTTTAGAATGAGAGCTGATTGTTCTGAATTAGCAAAAAAGCCTGGAAGTTATTAATGATATTTTGTAGAACATACTTAAATAATAACAACAATGACATGCTCTGAATTTGTATTGTTGAGCTTAAAATACAGGAACAGACTAAATATAGGACCAAGTGTGGGGCTACATCTTTCTGCTTTTAAAAACACTGACAATTTAGTTTCAGAAAAAAAATTGTCACTTTACATTAATTTCATAAATTTACATTTTATTTTTACTTTGGTAATCTAATTGGCTGGCAAGTTTATTCTGCTTTTATAGTTTTGTTAGAGCTAACCACAGTACCTTTACCTCTGAGCGTATTTTATTAAGATTAAAACAAAAATGATCTTGGTTAACAAGAATCTGGAAGAAATGTTTTCCTTTTAAAGGCATCTGTGGCTGAGAGATTGTCTGCCAAATGATCCATTTGTTCCCTGTTTTAGATGGGGTTTCCTAGAATCAGAGCCAGGGATTGGGATTCTTGTGTAATGATTTATTGAGGAAGTGATTTCAGAAGAGGATGGGGGTTAGTGAGAGCAGGATAGGACAGAGGGAAGAGCTAAGCAAGATGTGGTCTCAGCTGGAGACCAGCTGGAACCAAGTTGGTTCCACTGGAAGCTATGGAGCATGCATTTCAGCAGCTTATCCAGTGTCCCCATGGGTTGCTGCCCTCTGGAGTTATTATAATGGCTCCCATTAAGAGGAGGGAAATAGCTATGAACCACTAATGAGAGCTCAGGCGTGAGGACTGGGGGATGGGTATCCTAACCCAGTAAAGTGGATCTGGGCAGAGCAACCATGAGGTCTGCTGTAGTGCCTGGCAGTGCTTAGACACATCTGCCTCTCAGATTAAGTTAACTCCATCTAGTCACAGCTTTCCCAGGGTCCTGAATGGTCGTGTTCAAGAAAGACTTACAAGAAGTTGATTTCAATAAACTATAGCTCCTGTAGTGCATTTGATTCAGACATACTCTTTGTCCTTTCTTCTCTACCAGCTAGTCTAGAGTGTCTCTTCCTTGGCTAGCACCTCTGTTGGATTAGTCGGTGTGCACTGTGGCATCTGATGCAGTTACCATGCTTCTATCAGCCTGTGGTTATTGGACTTGTTTGTTATAGTAAAATTGGCCATGGACATACAGAGATAACCCAACAAATCTCCCTGCTTGCATTGGCTAGTCATACTTTATTTCCTCATGATGAACAGGGTCTGTTACTCCTGATGGTATGGTGACTGTTTTTTGTCTGATGGTCTACTGGCTTGAGGAGCAGAAAGTAACCAGGAGTTAGCCATAGCTTTAAGTTTATTGGGATTCTCCCTGTGTCTCCTGGTTCCACAAAGCCTAAATTACAGAAGTAGGGAAGCACAAATTCCCTGAGTGGGTGACTGGCAGTGATGGTGAGTGGGCCCATTCCTGCTTTTATTCCTTTGTTCCCAGACCTTGCATTCTACTTACTGGTGACACAGCACTATAAATGTTCGTGTTTTAGGGTATATATTACATCCTGAAGAAGAGCTCTCCACCCATATAAAGTATCTCCAACAAGGTGGAACTTCAAAAGCCCTCCTTCAAGAGCCGTCCTTCAAGAGGACGTTCCACCACTAATCAGCACTAGTCAGCAGCTTCTGGATGATCCAGAATATGCTGGGATCAATAAATAGTTACCATCGGCTACATTCCATCACTGCTCATCTTTTGCCATAAAGTTTGTCTCTTGGTCCCTAGCAATGCTAAGTGAGATTTAGAGGCTTAGATCAGACATTTTGGAGTGCTGCTAGCTGGGTGCTATGGGCAGAGACTAAAAGGTGTTGACAGTCCAGATGAAATATTGCCCCTATAATGGAGAAGGGGTTTAATGTAATCAACTTGCCACCAAATAACTGACTGTTCTCTATGAAGGATGATAGAGATACTGTATTCTCAGTGTTGTCTGTTGCTGGCCTATTGAACACTCACTGGAGGAAGCAGTTGATCATCCTTCATGAGAGGTTACCATGCTGTTTGGGCTCTCACATGGCCTTCATCTCTCTCACCATTACTTCTCCATTGTAGAGCCAATTGAATGAGTCAGCCAACAACAGATGCTGGTTGCCACCTATTGGTCAAGTCACTCTGTCAATTTTGTTATTTAGTTCCTCTTCCATGATGGACACTGTCTTGTGAGCACTGATTTATGGTTCTAATATTGTTATATGTTGTACTCATTCCCCAGCTCCATTCAAATGCTTCTTCCATGTCCCTATTCTAATCATACTCCTACCAGGCTTCTAACTCGCCAGATAAGCCATTTACCACGCAATAAATTTTTACACATATTGTAGACTGCTTCTTTGTGATTCTCAAAGTGAATGAACAGATGCACTGCTTGAAGTTCTTCCCAGTGGAGGATTTCCTCCCTATGCAGAACACTCATCATTGTCTTTCAGGGCCATCCTTGAAATGAGTCTGGTTCAGTAGCAGTACATTCTCAGCTTGAACCTACTTACCAAGCCAATCCACCTGTGAACCAAGCTCAGATTTTTCCCTCCACCACTAGTTATAAATAGAATCTGCTTTGGATCCCCCTTTCTGGTATGTATGGAAAATAATATTTTTGCAAATAATCACACCTGCCAAAGCAGAGAATTCACTTTGTTTTAATGTTCTAACACTCTTATAATAAGTATTGTTTCTACTATTTAGCTCTCTCTATTCTCAGATGAAAAGATGAAAGCACCTTTAAATACTGCCACATTTTGCATCATATTGATAGTTAATAGATTTGAGCCTTCCATTTTCTCTCTTCAATGCATTATTAGCACTTAGCATCATTCAAACAATTCCAAAGCCCTCTACTATTTCCTTTTGTACCTCTCAAAATCAAAGGCACTGCATCTGTCAGTGTATCCCACTCTACCTGTATTCTACACCAGTTCACTACAGGTGAAACTCAGAGATTTGACTGCTACAGCATGCCAGGACCTAGTGATACTCCACTTGCCACTAATGCTGTCAACTGGTATACAGCTTTGAATGATCTTACCTCAGAATCCCATTGTTAGAGCAAGCTTCCTAGGACCTATCAGTACAAACTCTGTTAGGTTGAATTCTCTAGAAGCAGTCTAAGGTTCAGTTTTGTATGCAAGTGAATTATGGAGGGAGTACCCTGAGAAGTTGGAATGAGGGGAACTAGAAAGAGTTGAGGAAGGGGAAGGCTTATCAAGGTATATGTCTCTATAGGAGTCTATCTTCAGCCTGATCTCAGGAAGCTCTGGAGCCTGATTTTCACCATAGACGTAGTCACTTAGAAGCAAAGGGCCTGATTTTATATACCAGTGTGTCAGTCAGTCTTTGTTGCTATCTCTGGGAAATGGAAAAACTTCCCAGACAAGATGGCTTTTTCTTAGCTGGGGATAATTCTAAAGAGAGAGGGTACAACTCTGAGGTCTTAGCAACAAACACTTATAGTAGCTAGGGGATGAGTTCACCAGCCCAGTAATGGGTCCAAGACATCAACAGCCTTCACATTTTTTCTCCTTTCAGTTAAGTTGGGCTATATGATGATTTCTAGCCAATGAAATGCACAATTTCTAATTCTTTTCCTGCTGTGGTAATTTGGAATGCTATGTGTTCCAGTTGGTGAGTATAGATAAGCAGAGACTCCTGGAAATCCCTAATAGACATGGACTATGGATGGGAACCAAAATCTCATTGTGTCAATTCAATGAGAATTGGGATCAGTTTACTATTGCAGCATGACTTAGCCTATCATGTCTAACACGGGGTCTATCTATTACTTAATTTTGAGACAGACTATTCTATAACCAATTCTGCCTTACAGAAGAAGAAACAGAAGCCCAGAGACATTATATGTTTTGTGTGACTGTGAACCAGCAACAGAAATAGGATTCAAACTCAGGCTTCTTAAATCTTCCTTATATCAGCCAGTAAACACCAAGAATCCTCCATTAATATCATTTTACCACTAAGTGAATGGCAGAAGGGTTTCAACATAGCTAAAACTTATTAGTTCACTTATTCAATAGATGTATATCAAGCATTTACTATTCATTAAACACAGTTGTAGATGCTGCGGGTATAGCCAAGAAAGACAAGTCTCTGCTCTCGTGGAACTTACTTTTTTTTTTTTTTAAAGGTTTACTTATTATTTTAGAGGGAGAGAGAGGTAGACAGTGCAAAGAGGAGGGGTAGAGGGAGAGAGAGAGAGAGGGATTGCAAGCAGATTCCACGCTGAGCATGGAGCCCAACATAGGTCTTGATCTCATGACCTTAAGATCATGACCTGAGCCGATATCAAGAGTTGGCCATTTAACTGATTGACCTACCCAGGTTCCCCCAGAACTTACCTTTTAATAAATACTGAACCATTGATCCCACTGATGGAGCTGTTCCAAGATGAGTTTAAAAACTTTAATTTTAATACCATATAAAAATGCTTATAAATAATCATATAAAATAGATTACAGTTGTGTTTTTAAGCAAAAATCTGATACACTAACACATATAAGCATTCACACATATGACTCAAGTCTTTTTTAAATGCTATCACATGTGAAAATCATGTTTCCTATTTACTATCATTGATGCTCTTCATTAGTGAGGGTACATAAATGAAACTTTGTCTTGGTTGGCCATTGTTATAACTTCAGCCTGCAACTTTGCACGTTATTTAATATAGTTAGCTGGGTTGTGATTCCTTCCATCTCAATTAAATATCTGCACTTCAAAAAGTTTTTTACCATTGTAATTCAAAAGTGACTTTTTGGGAGTTAACTTCTTGACATTCCAGAGAATATATGTCTCAAGTTGATTGAAGAATGAAATCCACCTGTCACAATCTCATTTAAAAGTCCCTCAGGCTATTCTTCTGTGTATGAGGGGCTCTCCATCATCATCATCGTTCACTTATTCCTTCTATCAATATGCAACTAACATTTACAGAACTCTCAGCTATAGGCCATGGACAATGATGTGAAAAGCAGACACAGTCACTGTCCTCATTGAGATTACAGTCAGGTGGCCTAGAAGGACATTAGTGGAATAGTCACACAGCCTAATGGAAAATATCAACTGGGGGTGAGTGTGTATTGATCACCATCGTGGAGATGATTATTACCTAGTGAATACCGTCTCTCATTTTCTGTACATTGTAAAGTGCATATCTTTTCCATATTTTAATATTTCTGAAAAAAGTTTGACCCTTGTAGTTTATTGCATCTTGATATGAAGTTTTAGGACTATCTTAGTCACTTATTTTATTTCATGTGAGCAATGAATGAAAAAATCTATGTCTCATATAGTTCTTTCACTAGGAATAAAACCATGGGGTTAATCAGTGGCATTTTTAAATTTATTAGTGGTATATAAAATAATGGTGCATTTAAAATCAATGGCTTCTTAGGATATATATAGCAGTGCCTTCTACCTACTATGTGCTGGGAATATAAGTATTTCATAGCCTCTATTCTCAGAAAAGTCACTTCAACTTCAGTTAAATTTAACACTACCTGGCAGGAGTCACTGAATGTTCTTTGTCTTGGGCACCAAAATAGGAATGGGTAGGATTACCTGCAGCTAACATATTCAGCCTGCCTTCATTTGCTAGAAGTATCCCCCCTTTTTCCCTCAAGTTTTCCTAATAATTTACCTCTGTAGCCAATAATGCTTTGAAATAGCAAATACCATAAGCTGGTTGACTTTATGATAATATCATAGTACTTTCATATAACTAAATGAAAAGCCAAATTTGAGAGGAGGGAAAGAAAGGACACTATGTGCAAATATTGCTCTGAAAACAAATTCAATTTGGTCAGAAGCACGTCTAGCCCAATATTGGGTAACATTGCTTCAGAGAAGACAGCTTGCAGCCTTGATTCTGGCTGGAAGGGATGCAGACTAGGCGGGGAAGAGTGTTTCACCTGGATAACAAGTTTATTTGTTGAATGTGAAGAGGATGGATGAAAGCACGTGCACAGTTGCAATGGGAAGAGAGGCGCACATGCAAGACTATGTCTACCCAGACTTTTCTTTCCTAAAAAAATTTATTTATTTGGAGAGAGAGAGAGAGAGAGAGAGAGAGAGAGAGAGAGAGAGAGAGAGAAAGTAAGCAGCAGGGAGAGATGGAGACGGGGGGGGGGATCTCAAGGGACTCCCTGGTGAAAACAGAGCCCAGCTGGAGGGGTAGGGGAGCCCAATCCCTGAGATCATGATCAGAACCTAAATCAAGAGTCAGATGCTCAACTGACTGAGCCACCCAGATGCCCCATATCCAGACTTTTTCATTAGCTTTTGGAATATAGCAGATCCTCAATAAAGTTTTATTTAATGTGTGACTGATAAGGAAGTCTGGGATGTCCTGACACCTAGGTTATCCTTTATTGTTCACCTGTCTAGACAGAATACTTGTTAATGGTAACAAGCACATCTAAGTTTGAGGGGCAGAGAAATCTGAAAGGATTTCATTTTTTTCAATTTCACTGAAAGTTTTACTGTAGAACTTCATTATAGTTTGTTGTTGTTGTTGTTCGTTTTTTCTCCTTAGGGGATTCACACTACTAGAAAGCTTACTAGCTAGAACTAGCTGCTGCTAAGATACTTCTGGCGTGTCAACAAGTAAATTCTCTGGAATCCAAGCAAAAATGGAAACTTCTACTGTTGTCCACAGCATTACAACACTGTTTGAGAATATGTTCCTTTATTTCTGTTAGGTGAATGCAGTGGCTCTCTGAATACACAATTCCTGGTTACTAAGGAGAAACCCACCTACATTTGTTAAGAGAACTTCCAGTTTAGGGGTGCCTGGGTGGCTCAGTCAGTTAAGGGTCTGCCTTCAGCTCAGATCATAATCCCTGGGCTTGGGATCCAGCCCTGCATCTGGGAGCCTGCTTCTCCCTCTCTCACTCCCCCTGCTGTGTTCCCTCTCTGCTGTCTCTCTCTCTGTCAAATAAATAAATAAAATCTTTAAAAAGAGAGAGAGAGAAAAAACTACTAGTTTAATGGGTTTTAGATAAACAGTTCGTCTAGAGTGTTTTCCATTCTGTCACAAATTAAGAAGTTTGACTTCTTTGTTAGCTTCTGAAACAGAATTCTCCTCATGAAATGACTTCTTTGAGATTAAAACCAAACCAAACAAGCAGGCATCAAAGGCAAGAAGGAATATTTGGCATACCGGAATCCTACCGCTGTGGGAAACAAATCCTGTAATTCTGACTCAGCAGTGGGACCTCTGGACCCTGAAAATGGTTTTTGAACCAGCATCACATACACTACAACACAGGTAAACAAATGAACAAAGAGTGTAATGCAAACATCTCAAGCCCATATTCTCAAGGTCCAACTTGCCATTTCTTTAAGGCAAAGAGGAAGTTTTCAATGAGTATTGTAAAAAACTTAATGGTTTTTAAACTTTTCTGAATTAGAAAACTTTCTGTAGGGAAGCCCTGCAGAATATAGGAATAAACACTGTCTTGAGACTTGTGATCTGCCCTAAAATTCTACTCTCATCACCCCCATGACCTGAACAGGTCATTTCACCCATCTGGGTCTGTTTCCTTATTTATACTGAGACCCCTGGAAGGATTATGAAACCACTGAAGGTTGGAGTAATCTCTAAGATTATTTTTAGCTCAAATATTCTTTGGTTTCATAAAAAGGATGAAGGTTGAAAGTAAAGAAATTTTTTGAAAGATCTGTGCAGAGTAAATGATGAACTGTTGATGAGACCAATTGTTCTAATACACTAGGAAGGAAAACTAGTATTCACGGAGTGCCAGCTGTGTGCCAAACATTGTGCAAAATGCACATATCTTATCTAAGATTCACCATGGCACAGCCTGGCAACATTATTATTCTTATTTGACAGATGAAACTATATTGAAGTTAAATAATTTACATAGCTGGTAAATGGTGGAACCAGAATTTGAACCCAGGAAAAGTTCACCAAAGCCACTGTTCTTTTTAGGAAGCAAAGAAGGAAATTACAAGTACATATCTATTAGAGAATAACTGCTATTTTGAGGGAATTTTCTGCAGGGTTTATAGTATTGGGGCTTTAGTGTCCCACTGGCTTTTGAAACTCTGCTATATGCTCCATTGAGGCAACAGAACCTACGTGATATTTATGATGTTTATTTCAACTTGGTAACCTTCACAAAGCAAAAAAATATACTCACTGTTTGATTCATTTCACCCATGGAGCTCTCTTTCTTGTTATTTTATACTTTAGGGAGGGGAGAAGATTATTCCCAATGAGAAAAAGGAGCAAGACTAAAGCTTCAGCTCTGAGCCCATTATATTACAATGTTACTGCTTTTCAAAATTCTATAAGGGCCCAGAAAGCCTACATTCAGCTTTGGCTTCCATGTGTATTACAGGGTCTGCCAATAGTAAGTGCTCAACAAATGCAGTCTCTTTCTACTTAAAAATTAGATTCATATTTTAAACAGAAAATGAAAATAAAAAATGAGGAATGATAAATGGCCAATATACCCCCCAAGACAAAACAATTTAGTAAATGTGCAAGGGACCTAAAATATAAAATTATGAATTATACAAAGATGAATATAAAAACAAATTAGGAATGTTTGCATTTTGTGTAGAGCACACTTCTGGTATGAAGACATGTTTGCAAATTTTAACACCTGGAATTTTCAGGCAGGCTTTAGCCTATTTGAAATTTCCCAGAAGTATTAACACTGAGCATCCTCATAATCTTCCAGGGTTGTAGTCCTCCATTTAAAGTCAAGAATAGCTCCCTTAGTTATTTTGGACCATGTTTTGTAAAGAGACCAGAGCAGCTGCACAGGAGTGTTGGGTGTCTTCAGAGTTCATCCCTTGAGTGACGTTTCCTCCACTTATTGCTGTTTGTTCCTATTTTTAAATCATTGTCAGTACTTTTTCCTTGGCTCTTCTCACTGTCTGCACTTTTCTGGCTCTTTTACACCAATGGTTTTCTGTCCTTTTTCTCTTGGATTTAGCATTAGTTGAGCTCATTTGCACATTTTTGGTGAAAGGTGAATAAAGAGTTCTTTAGAGCATTCAGCAGATATAGATCTCAATTTTACTTTTATGGTTTCAGACAATGTATACTACTTCATATATAAAGCTCTTGGGTGTTATATTCCTAATATTCTTTTTAATTTTTCTTCTTATAGCAACAATATGTCCTATCAAGGGTACTATCTTGAGGGGATTTGTTTTAATTTCCCCCACCCCACCTTCTTTCATTAGATGATTTATGTCTATAGGCAGTGCTTCCTTTTCTTTCATTTCACTATGGTCTTGTGTTTTGTGAATTATCAGTGCTGAAGACATAAAGACCTTTTTCTTTTTAGTTATTTAAATTGTAGATTAGGTGATAGTCCACTCAGGATGGTGTTCATTGGGAGAAAAGCCATTATGAAATTAAGTTTGCAAGGGTTTAGAAATGAATCAAGTGAGGCATACACTTACTGACCTTCTTGATCCCATCCACATTCATGATTTATTCCTGCTTTCATCAGAACCTAAGACTCTAAAGCCACGAAAGTTATAGCTTTTATCAAACCATTCTACGAAACCCCAAATCCAGTTGACCTAGGACCCATGGCTTTTCAATAACAGCACCAACTTCAAGAAAAACCTTGAGACTACGTATCCGGCCATGTAAATACACATATTGATAGAGAACTAGTTTCTGTGTTAAAAACCCTTCATTTTGAAGGTTTATTTTTTAAAACAAGGGGAGACTGCAAGCCAAGTTAGGTATGGTTGATTAAACCTTTCAATTGGAGATAAAATGGATTATGCTTGGTGATTAAGATCCACATGTTTAAGGCATTGAAGACACACAGAGAGACCTTCTTTGACATCATACTAGAAGGTAACCCTTTCTATAGGTGTAAATTCTTTTGGGAAAGGGACTGCGTCTCACTCATTTGTGTTCTCCCATCATTTAGTATATTTCCTGGCATATAATAAATATTCAGGAAATGATTGATAAATAAATGAATTAAACAAAAGAGAATGAATGTGTAACCTGAAATGTTCCCTGCCCCTTGCCCCCCCTTTTTTAACAAAAGAGAAGGGAACCAAACATAGGTAGCCCTTTAAGATCAGAGAAATTATATGCATAGCAGCTGATGTAATAGGGGTGTTCTAAAATCAGCAGGGCCACATAAAGAACATTGATTCCTATATGTTTTAAAGCCAAAATTATACCTTATGCTTTTAAATGGTGAAAAGCCACTGTAAATATAATCTATCAATTGGGCTATTTATCCTAACTAGCAAACCTCATTTTAGTTTATGGAGAATCTAATATGGACCAAATTAAAACTCTGTTTTAATTTTATGATTAAAATGCATCAAGTACAAAGCTATGATCACGTTAGCAATTAGGCTTGTTTTGAAATTTCGAAGATATTATGGAATTTGTCCAAGAATCCCAGAAATTGCTGAATTACACTTTCAACCTTACCTCAAGGTCATCACCCAAAAAACAAAGCAAGAAAAATGTCACACTTTGTTGCTGGCAGAGACCTTGGTTCCAAATGCCAAGGGAGAACTCTGGAGAACTGCACTATTTTTTGTGGAGAAATGCTTTATCTAATCTTGGCTGGCCTCAATTTATTTAAATGAGGTGGCAAAGAATCTTGCTTAACCTATTTAATCTCTAAACAAAGCTACCGATATTACCACTCTTGGGAGGTCTTAAAGAAGCAGAAAAGAGTCTAGGAGACTAAGAGAATTTATCCAAGTGTATGGATAGTATGGAGTTATGCATCCAAAATGAGAATGACCTTCTATCTGTCTTAGGGGCGTGTGTGATAAGAGAGTATCTCAGTATTAATAGAAAAGGGAGTTCAAATGAGACCGCACACTTTTGAATTCTCTATTTTTAACTTCATCTGTAACTCTGCCCACTCAATGACTAATTAATTGTCTTTAATCCAAGCTAATTGCAGTGGATTTCATCTGGATGTAGAAGGAAAAAGATTAAAGAAATACCTAGAAGTCCTACAAGGGACCAGCACTAAGCAGAACCAACTGCCTTCAGCCATACTTCAAATGTTGTAGGGAAAGAATAATCAGTTTGCAAAGGAATAAAGTATCTGCTATAAAGGGCATTATAATGGAATTCTTTTCATAGTATTCTAAGATTCTAGTTAAGATAGTATACTACTGCTGAAAGAATAGAAAAATAGTTTAAAGCAGCTGAATAGAGAACCTAGAAATAAACCCACACAAACATAGACAACTGCTCTTTGACAAAGGAACCAAGGCAATACAATGTAGCAAAGACCGTCTTTACAAAAAATAGTCATCCACATGCCAAAAATGAATCTAGATATAGACTTTACACCTCTCACAAAAGTTAACTCAGAATGTAAACCTAAATTTAAAATGCAAAACAATAAAACTCTTAGAAGAAAAATAAGGGAAAATCAAGGTGATTTGGGGTTTGGTAATGGCTTTTTAGATACAAGGTTAAGAGTTTGGCCCATGAAAAGAAAGACTGACAAGCTGGACTTCATTAAAATTAAAAACTTGTGCTTTGTGAAAGACACTGTTAAGAGAAGGTAATGATAAGCCACAGACTGGGAGATAATATTTGCAAACCACAAGGACTGGCATCCAGGGGCGCCTGGGTGGCTCAGTAGTTAAGCTTCTGCCTTTGGCTCAGGTCATGATCCTGGAGTACTGGGATCGAGCCCCACATCAGGCTCCCTGCTCAGCGGGAAGCCTGCTTCTTGCTCTCTCGCTCCCCCTGCTTGTGTTCCCTCTCTGGCTGTGTTTCTGTCAAATAAATAAATAAAATCTTTTTTTTTTAAAGGACTGCCATCCAAAATATACAAAGAACTCTTAAACTCAACTTTAAGAAAATAAGCAATCCAATTACAACATATGCAAACGATCTGAACAGATCCCTTATCAAAGAAGATATACAGATGGAAAACAGGAATTTGAAAAGATGCTCAAAATCATTAGGGAATTGCAAATGAAAACAACAATGAAATGGCATATTAGAATGGCAAAAATCTCAAACACTGACAACACCAAGTGCTGGTAAGGATGTGCAGCAACAGTAACACTCACTCATTTTTGGTGGGAATGCAGAAATGGTACAGTCCCTTTGGTAAATAGTTGTCAGTTTCTTCCCAAGCTAAACATTAGTGTATCATATGATCCATCAGTCATGCTCCTCAGCATTTACCCAAATGAGTTAAAAACTTATACTAATATAAAAACCTGCACATGAATATTTATAGCAGCTTTGTTTATGATTACCAAAAATTGGAAGGAACCAAGAGATCCTTCAATAAGTGAATGACTAAACAAACTGTAGGCTATGCAAACAATGGAGAATTATTAAGTGATAAAAATAAATGAGCCATCAAGCTATGGAAAGACATGAAGGAAACTTAAATGCATATTGCTAAGTGAAAAAAGTCAGTCTGAGAAAGACACAAAATGTATGATTCCATCCAAAGGACATCTTGGAACAGGCAAAGCTATAGAGAAAGTGAGAAGATCAGTGGTTGCCAGGGGTTCAGGGAGAGGGAGTGAGGGATGAATAGGTGGCATTTTTAGGGCAGTGAAACTATTCTGTGTGATACTCTTATTCAGGTAGTTGGATACATGACATTTTGCATTTGTCAAAACCTATTAAACTATAGGCACAAAGAGGGAAAGCTAAAGTAAATAGACTTTAGTTAATATTAATATATCAGTATTAGCTCATAAATGGTAACAAATGCACATGAATACACACTGTTAATAATGGGAGAAACTATGTGCTGTGGGAGGCAGTAGAAGGGGTAAATAAGAATTTTCTACACACTCTATGCAGTTTTTCTCTAAACCTAAAACTACTGTTGTGCCCAAGTCGTGAGACCCTTGAAAAAGACCACAGGAGACCAAAGTCAAAGCCAAGCGGCAAGGGTCATTTGTTGTCAGGTTCGAACCTGGGCCTCCGTGTGGACATTACCGGTCACGCTCAGAGACCCTGAACAGCAAATTTTTCAGCTTTTTATAGGCTGGCACAAACAAGTCTAGGACCACTTCCTTTTGCAGTATCTGGGGGCCTCCCAGAGTTTCAAGGACATGAACAGGGGAGGGGGTGGCCAAGCAATGCTGAAGCAAGCAGTTACAAGTTACAAGCTTCTCATTCCCCCCTCTCAGTTGATCATTTTATAGTCAATCTTGACTATACACGCCTGATTCTGCCTCCTCCTGATTAATAGGTTGGTATTGGATTCTGAGGACCATTATCTAAACAGCATTGACCCTGTCTTAATGAAAGCTAGTATCTTATTTATGATGCATGGCCCTACTGTGAGGAGGACCTCATTACCCCAGTTAGGAGTTACGTTTGTAATAGCACATAAGCCCTTTTTACTTGTTGGCACCTTTCCTAGATTTATACTCTAAACTTAGTAACAGCCAAAAACCCGTTAAAATATGCCATGACCAATTTCAATTACCCAGGAAAAGGTAGATGAAAGTTCACAATCAGAACCAATTTTATACAGATGGAAAAATTCTCACAGTCACTTTTAAACATAGTAGGTGACTCAGAAGCTCCCATATTAGGCAACAATAAAAGTGAGAACAAAATTAAGCCCTTTTGAGTTTTAGGCTTCAGTTCATGGTCGGCAGGGTCCATCAGCACTGGCATCCATCTCTGGGGGGTGCTTTTATCCTCAGCTCCTTTGTCGTGGCATGCGTGAATCCAGGTCCTGATGTTTTCTACTTTCACTGCCATCGGGGTGGTCAGGATGACAGTAATAGCCCTTTCCAGCGAGGTTCTAAGTTTCCCACCTGGTGGTGGCACACCCAGACTAAATTTACATAGGGTGAGCTCCATGCCCTAAGGAGGGTGAAGGGAAGGAGATCCACCCATCCACCGCCAGTCTCAATTAGAATTAACTTTGTCAAGATCTCTTTAAGAGTCCGGTTTATTTTTACTTGTCCAGAACTCTGGAGCAGGTAGGCACAGTGTAACTTCTAATTTATGCCCTCGGCCTTGGCCAATGCTTGTGAGACTGAACTCACAAATGAGGGGCCGTTATCTGACCAATCACCAGAGGCAACCCAAACCTAGGAATTATGTCCTCTAACAGCTTTTTGGCTATCATCCCTGCCATTTTGTGTTTGGAGTAGAAGGCCTCTACCCAGCCTGAAAAAGTATCCATAAAAACTAACATGTACTTGTGTCTACATTTTTCCTGTTTCATTTTTATAAAATCTTTTCAATAAACTTCTGGTTCCCTACTCCGCTTTTTCTTTTTTTCCCAATCCTGGTTCCTCCTGCAGTCTTTGCCTGACATTGAGCACATCTATTTACCACATCCTGAGCCATACGCCCTAGCTTGGAGACCTGGAACTGTTTACACACAAGTTTCTCAAACTTGCATGTCCCTAAATGAGTGCTCTGATGGATTTGGCTTACTAGCTTTTCTCCCCAGTCCTCGAGGAAGAACTATTTTTCCTGTCCTAGTTTTAGCCCAATCCCCTTTCTTATAAATAGTCCCAAGTACATGGAGAGTAGCATTGGCATACCTGCTGTCCGTGTAGATGTTGGCGGCCTTACCCTTGGCCATCTGCAGTGCCCTGGTAAGCGCAATCAACTCCGCTTTTTGTGCTGAGGTTGGGGGGGGGGCAGGGCTGCCTTTTTAGAGTTCCTGCTCAGGAGACACCATCGTGGCCTCTGCATACCTTTTCCCATGGGCTATGTAGCTGCTCCTTTCTGTAGCATCGCCAGGGGCCAGAAAATCATTTTCAGTTGGTTGAGGAGGAGGGTCTGACGCCCGGTTACTCAGGCATTTGCCCTTGACCAGGAGGGCCGTAGCAGCAACTGTCCAGGTGAGCTGGCCCTGGAATCCTTCCTGTGGGTAAGACCGCTCTAAAAGTAAAGAGGGGCTGAGACTCCCTTGCCAGAGGTATGCAGAAAACACATCCTGGAGATCTAGGACGGTAGACACAGTTCTCTTGGGGCCCAGGAGGGAAAGTAGGGTACAGGGGTTAGGCACAGTTGGATGGGTATCTTCTGATCCCTTGTTTTGCTCCCCAGGGCAGGGAGTACTCTCAGACATGAACAGCCATATCGGTAGCTGTTTATTGTACCAGTACTGGAGGCTGTCCCTCGGCCAGGCCAGAAGGCTTTTTCACTCCCCAGATTTCAGGAAATTCGACCTGCAGGGCTTGGAGAAGGCTTCCCTCTCCTCTCTCTTCTGGTTTTGAGACTGAATTTTAAAGGTGTTTATTCCCTGCTGTCACAAGCATCTGCTCAGTGGGTTGCCTCAAAGCCTTTTGATGCCATTTGTCCTTTGTACCCAAGTTTCCTCTCCAGATAATTTTTCCATAGGCCTTAGCAACAATGAAAATTGGACTCCTGATTCCATTAAAAAGTCAATTGATTTTTCCTTTATCTTAACTTTAACTCAAGGTTCGGGGTGGGGCTCCGAACCACGGCTCCGCCCCTTCAGTCTTAGGTGGCCAGCATTGCCATTTTCTTCTTTGGGCATTCCCTGGCCCAGTGTCCTTTTTTTTTTTGCAGTAAGCACACTGATCTGAATTTAAGTCTTAGCTTTTGCTTTTCCCGTGTTTAAGCTTTTCTTTCCATTGACCATTTCCTATTTGTCTCTTTCCCTCTTCTACTTGCCTCTGACAATTTCCTGTTTCTGATCATCTCCTATCTGCCTCTCTGGTTTTCGGGTGCCTTGGGGTCAATCGGGCTGTACATTTTATAGGCTTTAATAAGTCTTTCCACAAAAGCCCCTTTCTCATCCTTACTTTGAGTCACCATACTAATCTCAGATAAACTTATGGGCCTTCTTAGAGCGGCCCGGAGTCCCCCCAACAGAGCCTGGTGATAGAAATGGAGACTCTCCCTACCTTTACATGAATCCACTTGCAGATGAAACTCATTTTGCAAGATGATCACAACGGTAAAAACTCAGAAACAGACGTTGCCAATGATCCAACTTGAGAGTTACCACAACAGGATTGATAAGGAAGCCTAGTTATTCCAACACACAACATTTCAGCAGTCAGAACACTTAATGATGATCTTGTACTAGTGCATTAAAACTTTAGGTAGGATACATTACCTCCAGAATAGTTATAACACCCATTTAAATGTAACCCAAAACTTTTCATTTAACAGTACTTTCCAAGCTACTTAGTAAACCAAATAAAAGGCCTAATAAATTAAGAAGACTTCATTTATGATTTAAATCTCGGGAAGTATGGTAAAACATTACAGTTTTAGAGCACAAGCCTAAATAGGATTAAATGTAAATCACAAAAACTGGTTTCTCCTGGCAGGCAGACAGAAAGCAACTGTTTACATTTTCTTATCAAGAGCAGACCTTGCCCTTTGAACAAAGAAAAGGCAGGGTTTCTATCTTATTCTTTAAAACCCATTCATTTCAATCTTGGTCCATACCAACCACATTTAAAATTCCGTTCCAAAGTTTTCCCTCCACAAACCTTTTTTTTTTTTTAAGATTTTATTTATTTGACAGAGAGAAACACAGCCAGAGAGGGAACACAAGCAGAGGGACTGAGAGAGGGAGAGGCTGGCTTCCTGCCGAGCAGAAAGCCCGATGTGGGACTCGATCCCGGGTCTCCAGAATCATGACCTGAGCCGAAGGCAGTTGCTTAACCAACTGAGCCACCCAGGCACCCCCACAAACCTTTTTTTACAACTTTTTTTTTGCATTCAGATTTTGTCCCACACCATTTTTTTTTTCAACCATTACATTTAGGACAAAACTACCTTCTTTTGTTAAAGTCCGATGTCGACTGCCTTCCCAAAGAGAAACCGAGGACGCTCAGGATAATGCAAATCACACAGCAAGGTTTATTTCTAGCTAGCTAGGGTCCAAGCATCTGCCCGGCGCAGTGGGTTTCAGCAAGGACCCCCCCCCCCCAATGCAAGGGTCTCGGGGGTTTATATGCATTTCAAACAGCAAGCATGAGTCACACAATAATTTTCTCAGTTGGGTGAAATAACATTTTAGCCCCCTCCCCAGTTCCCGAAATGCCCACACATTTTAGGAACTGGGGCAAGTAAGCAAGATGCACAGATGGTTCTTTGACTTAACTGCCCTCCTTTGGTAAACATAGGCCTTGTAAAGGCATCAATCACCCGGGGGTCTTAGATATGTAGAGGCCTAAATCACCAGGGAGTTTCAGAGCCTGTCATGCCGGCCTTGAGGCTAAGCAGGCCCTAACACTTTTACCTTCAACAAAAATGCATTTTTTTCCATCATTTTTATTCACAGTCAGCAGAATTTTGCACTCTTTAGAAACCTTAATCTTCAATGAAGACCAATGAGTAACCAATTGTAAACTGTTACACCAGAATTCAGTTTTCCCTGTCATCGGCCCCCCCGCCTGAGCCTCCTGCTCATGCTGGACTGAGTTGCCGGGGCCTGGGCTCTGACACCCATGCAGGGCTCACCAAGCCTCAGCTGTGTCTGTTTTCCTCCTGCGGGCCTCCAGGCCACCGGGCGCAGCTTCCCACCAATCAGTGGGTCCCATGGCCGCAGTGCAGCACCTGACAGCTCAGAGTGCTGCTGCCTCTCTGGCCAGAGGTGCACAATCTGGGACAATGGATTTACTGGGCTTTCCCCCATTGTGAACGGTGTCACAGACAAAGGGTGGGGCACTCTCAGATGCTGTCCTGCTCACGTCCCTCGCGGGAACTTCGGGGTGTCTTAGCTAAGGTCTGTCCATATAAACCCTGGACCAGGTTACCCCCGTGGGGGTAAATGACCGTTATGCCGTATGATGCCCCACGAGAGGCAGGGTGCAGCCCACTCAGACTCCGTAGCCGAAGTGGTGGAGCCGTACACACACACTCACACACTCAGGCACTCTTCACATTCAGACAGGTTGGACACCCCCCTTGGTGCCCCAGATTAATGGGGGGTGATCAGGCCCCCTTTAATTGCCTAGGCTGGGGATGAATGCTCCTGGTCTACTAGCCCAAAGGGATGGAAAGTAACATTCGGGGAGCTAGAGGTGGGGGCCAGGTGAGTTTTGGCCTCCAATGGTAGGAGCAGGAATTTTTTTTTTCCTTTGCTGGCCAGGGTGAATCTGAAAGTGAAACAGGTAAGGAAACACAATCCGCAGGTGCAGGGAACATAAAACACAGAAACACAATTCACAGGTGCAGGGAACACAGAACACAGAAACACAATTCACAGTTGTGCCTTAACCAACTCGAACGGCTAACCAGACGGGCTATTGCCCCCAGAGGAACAGCCGACTTGAACAGCTAACCAGACAGGCTGGGCAAACATCCCCAGACGGAGTCCAGAGGACGCCTCCTACTGGTCTCACTGGCGGCCCTATAGCGTGACCGCCAGGACCATTTGCCAGTTTCAGATTTAGACCTCAGAAAACAGATGCAGAACACGGATATGAGAGACGACAGACAACACAGAGACAGAGCTAGCTCACTTACTGATCAGACTAGGCGTTCGGTGGGCTTGGGGGTATCCCGGACGAGCCCCCAAATGTTGTGCCCAAGTCATGAGACCCCTGTAAAAGACCACCGGAGACCAGAGTCAAAGCCAAGCGGCAAGGGTTGTTTATTGTCAGGTTCGAACCTGGGCCTCTGTGCGGACATTACTGGTCACGCTCAGAGACCCTGAACAGCAAATTTTTCAGCTTTTTATAGGCCAGCACAAACAAGTTTAGGACCACTTCCTTTTGCAGTATCTGGGGGCCTCCCAGAGTTTCAAGGACATGAACAGGGGAGGGGGTGGCCAAGAAATGCTGAAGCAAGCAGTTTTACAGAAGCGAGATAGCATAAGCAAGCACCACAAGGGGCACTTTCTTTTGCAGTATCTGGGGGCCTCCCAGAGTTTCAAGGACGTGAACAGGGGAGGGGGTGGCCAAGCAATTCTGAAGCAAGCAGTTACAAGTTACAAGCTTCTCACTACTATAAAAAGTAAAGTCTAATAAAAATTGGTAAACAAATATATATTTTGCATCAGTCCCTGAAATAAAGGTATCAACTTCACTTTCATATTTATTATTGTTTAGCTAAAACAGTGGGCCACTGTTAAAAGAGCAGAAAAAAGAATCAGACAGACCTAGTCTTAAATTCCCAGCTATACCATTTACCATCTACATGATATTTGGAAAATTATAAGACTTCTCTTAGCTGCTGTTTCTTTATGTGAAAAATAGGCATCACATATAATTTATAGGGTTATTATGGATATCAAGTGTGACAATGTGCAAAATTATGTGGCATATATTAGGTACTCCTAATGTTAGTTACCATATCTAGATTTTAGTTACCATCTCTTAGATTTTATTTATTTATTTGACAGAGAGAAACACAGCGAGAGAGGGAACACAAGCAGAGGGACTGAGAGAAGGAGAAGCAGGCTTCCCCCCGAGCAGGAAGCCTGATGTGGGGCTCAATCCCGGGTCTCCAGGATCATGACCTGAGCCAAAAGCAGTTGCTTAACCAACTGAACCACCCAGGTGCCTCCATACCATCTCTTAGATTTTAGATGGTTAGTTACCATCTCTAGATTTTAAAGACATTATTTTGGGATCTGTCCTAAAATCTTAAGTCCTACAAAAAGTTCCTTTGCTGATTTTCAAACTGGGAAAGACAGAATGCTTAATGCATTTAAAAAGTTACATTTTTATGGAGTAAGGGAAATGAAAAGAATTTTCATTCTAAAAGAAAAAATATTTGACTGTTTTAGGGTGGAGAATATGATGATTATTATAGCTAGTAGGAGATAGTGTCCAAAAAGAACAGTTCTTAAACAAGCTCTTCTGAACACAAGCAACAATTAATTGAGAAGGAAAGCTGGTAGGTGAAGGAGAGAACAGAATCCCCATTGGGTTTTTCACTTAGAAATAAGCAACAGAATAAGAAGTTAATTCTTAAAATAAGAAAGTAAATGTTATCATTTCTTGTATAATGCCTGAGAAGACCTGCCCATCATCAAAATTTAAATATTGGTGAGTAGTTTTGTATGATATGAACACAATCAAAACAGGTTCTCTTCATAGCAGATGCTGGAAGATGAACTTTCTCCTGACTGAGCATCTTTTTCCATGCCATACCCTACTTTCCACTAAGATATATAGAGCTCCTAAAGTCATAAGCTCAGACTTGAACATTAAGATCTCCCCAGAAGCTGAAGTCCTCTCAGGGCTCAGGATTCTCTATTACTATACCATGATGATCATCGTGTTTAATATGACTGCAATAAGTCAAGTACTGCTCAGATGTTAGGGATAATTAAAGTGAAACAGGAAATTGTCTGAAAATTCCCTCAGTTTGAAGAAAAGTCCAGATTAATATATTTTTTAATGTACTAAAAATATACTTTGTTCTGAAAAGGAAAAGGTTAGTGATATATAAATATTGAGATGCATGTATTAGTTTTACTAATGCTGCTGTAACACATTACCACAAGCCTAGAGGTTTACCAAAACACAAATTTCCTGTCTCAGAGTTCTATAGGTCTGAAGTCTGAAATGGATCACACTGACTAAAAATCAAGGTGCTAGGAGGGCTGTGTTACATTGTGGAACATCTAGGAAAGAATTAGTTTCCTTACCTTTAACATCTTCTAGAGGCTGCCCACATCACATAACTCATAGCCTCTTTCTATCTTCAAAGCCAGCATGGCACGTGGAGTCCTGACACCATTCAGAATATTCATTCTCACACTCTTCTGCCTCCCTCTCCTACTTTTAAAGACCCCTCTGGTTACATCGGGTTCATCTGAATAATCTAGGATAATCTCCCCTCTTAACATCAGCTGATTAGCAACCTTAATTCTACCAGCAACATTAAATTCCCTGCTATATAAAGTAACACATTCACAGACTCCATGGACTAGGATGTAGGCATTTGTGGGGGTAGGGGTACTGTTCGTCCACAGTAAATAACAAGCCAGGAGTTGCTGCCCCTATCAGCTCTAATAGCTCAGGAACTTCATGGGAGCTGTGTAAATGACCTCATTAACTTAGCTGGGGAGACTAGTGAAAAGGTCTTTCAGCAAACCCTGCTGTGAAATTCTTTCCACTGAAGTTTATGGCAGCAGGCAGGGGTGGACATAGCTCTGTGACATCAGTTTGTATCTATTAAGGTGCTTATACCGCCTAGTAAAATTAGAGTCTTGTGTTAACACTTTTTTTCTTTTTTTAAAAAAAGAAATGTTCGGTGGCTCCTAGGTGGCTCAGTTGGTTAAGCGACTGCCTTCAGCTCAGGTCATGATCTCGGAGACCCGGGATCGAGCCTCACATTGGGCTCCCTGCTTGGCAGGAAGCCTGCTTCTCCCTCTCTCACTCCCCCTGCTTGTGTTCCCTCTCTCGCTGTGTTTCTGTCAAATAAATAAAATCTTTAAAAAAAATAAAATAAAAAAGAAAGAAATGTTAAGATACAACTAACTTTATTTCCAAGGAGGCAGATCTCTCTTTTGCATAGACATTGGGAGAGAGCAAAAATATACATGAAGACATAGCAAACATTCTCACTAATTACCTGATGACGAATAAATTATGTTAATTTATGGCTATAGATCTATTCCCGGCTTCCTTAGAAATGCTTTGGTGTGGAAACAATGAACATTCAAGAATCATCTTAGCCTGAGCTCTAAGCCGTGACAATTTCAGAGACTAATAAAAGGAAAAGAATAAACAGAAATGTTTTGTTTCTTTGAGACTGGCCAAATAGGGAATGGATTCCCTGGTCTCACAGACACACCCTTCTGAAAGCAGTAAAACCACACTATGTGAAGTCCTCACCCTTCCCCAAGCCTGCCTACACCAGGGGATAGACAGGCTTAAGATCCAAACATCCTTTATTAGTCAGAGAGTCTTAGAGGTGGGATATGAATTTCCCTATTATTTTAAAATTCATCATTTCATACTTAGGGTGAGCCCTTTTGGTTGAGTGGAGGAGATACTCATTGGGATTTTTAAAATGTAGAATAATGAAGTTTTAAAATATCTACTAAACACAATGTGTAATAAGCTTCTTAATTATGTTCAGGACAGAAGTTTTATGATTATGCAATCATTTTCCAATTCTTAGCCTTCTAAAATAAACTTCTGGACAGGATTAAAATCCCCTGTGGGGAGAGACTGGTACTATTTTGCTATTTATCAACAATATGCTTCAGGTGCTGGGTTCAATAGCACTGGCTTCTCTGTCCTGTAACTTTTATCCTTATGTAAAGATGACTCAAGAGAAATGTTACCCAGAGAACTCTCAAATTTTTTAATGTTTCATAGTCACCAATCTCCTCAGTACATGTTCTAACTAATTTTCTGGACCCATCACTGGTGTTTCTGATTCTTAAGGTTTAGGTGAGTACAGGAGATTGGCAACTTTAGCAGGCTTCCCAAAATAACTATGGTCATGCAGTTCTCTAAGCACACTTTCAGAAACATGGCCTGAGTTCTCTGAACCATTCAGGATGAGCACTGTGTGCATCCACTTTGCACAGCTATGGTCATTAAAGAACACACTTTCACATAACACTCTGAGCCAATTAATCTGATTTCTCTAATCATGAGTGTTCTAATAGTTCACTCTTCAAAGTGGTGAGGGATTTCTCAGAAACCAGTTTGGTTTTTGGAGAAGTGGAGTGACAGCATCAACACTGATTTTGTTTTTTTAATGTGGGCAGAGGACAAAATTAACCTTTTGTTTTCTGGTCTGAGCTAATCATTTGGTCCAAAAAAATGAAAGCCATTAAAATACTTACTGTATCATTTTGTTTGATTACAAACCAAATCGATTTGGAAATTGAGATTTTGATGAATCTGGACAATTTCAACATCCACACTGGGGCAAGTGTTGCAGGGGAGGAAAAGGAAGGAGTGAGAGTGGGTGAGATTATTCAAGACATTTTATTTTGGAGATACTTGCCACTATTCCTGACATCAACTCAAGCATTCCACAAACACGTGGCTCTTAACATTTTGGGGAGAGTCATGGACTCCTTGGGGAATCTGATTAAAGATCCAAGGAACCAAAACAATCTTCACCATCTTCACGAGAAAGATGTATGTAGACATGCTTTCACACAAAAATTCCTAAACAACTTTAGGTATGTTATGGACCCTCCCATCCCAAAGCTCATCCATATTTAGAACTTGTGTTCTGAGAAGATTGGCCTGTGCCCTCTCCCCTTAGAGGAGTCTTTTTACCACTATCTCAGACTCTCTTGCATTAGTCTTTATGTATTTTATAAATAAGAATCACCTGGGGTAATTGTTAAGTGTCTAGATGTCTGGCTTCCATCTTCAGAGAATGATTCAACAAGTCTGGGATCCAGCCTAGGATGCTGCAGTTATTTTATGAGCCTCAGGTGATGCTGATGCAGGTAATAAATGACAACAATTTGAGAAACAGTCAAAACTGAGAAGCTGGGCAGTGACTCAGAAAGAGGTAGCTCAACTGGTACAAAAAATACTGCAAAAGCAAGCAGACCACTTCCCTCTACTGTACAGAAACCTGGGTTGAAAGAGTGGGGCTGGATCTTCCCATTCCAGACCCTGCTCTATCTGCCCTTCTGTTCAGCTTGGCTATCCATTTTCCCCAAGGAAAATTCCCCACAATGTCCCTTTTAACCTCATATTTTTTGCATAAAAGATTGATAGTGAGGGTGCATAGGCAGAACAAATTTTCTTTCACTCCAAACTCTCATAAGGGGCCATGTGACCATTCTTTCTTTTCAAAGGGATTTCCTTCTCCTATGTTCATGGAGCATTGCTTACAACTCAGAAGAGCTAAGGGCAGGACGTATTGAGTAGAAGGGCTATAGAGAATCTTCCTTACCAGCCTCTAGATTTTTCCAGACAGTAACTTGGCTGGATATTTTAAAACCAGTGCATAAGAACTCCTGTAGGTTGGCAGCAGCCATTGGTGAGAAATTCTCTACATTTATTGAGAGTTTATTTGTGCCGGTGGACAAGAGTACCATAGAAGCAAAAAAAGGGAGCTTATATCCTGTCCTGCCTTAGGGCAGGCTCATCATTTGCCTTATTGATGTTTCAAAACACTGGTCAGTGTAAAATCAAAACCTATCCACTCCACTCCAATCAAATGGCATACAGCAGAAAATCTGTCCAAATATCTCAATATAGAATTTTAAATTTTCCTTTCAGAAAGCAAAGGCATATTGTTTCTATGGCATTGACCTCAGCTAACTTTCACTACACTAGCTTGTCAAACTTCCCTCTTTCATCCCTTACTATAAAGACTGCTTTTAGATCTCTTGTGAAGAAATGGAAGAGATTGTCACATGTGGTCTGATGCAAGAGGACATTTCAGTGGCTCTCATCGAGGCAAAAGAAAAAAACAACCAAATTTGATGAGTCTTTCATTGTTGACTCAGTGAGATGGTTCCCTTGGCAACTAACATGGGAGGTGATAGAGCTGGAAGAGCTGAGAGCTCTCCTCCAACTTCACCCACAGCTGATTAATAGGCTTTCAGACAAACAGTGTTGATAGCACAGGAACAACGAATGTCAAATGTGATGGTGGGAGAAAATAGGGATGGCAGATTGGGGGAAGCAAGACAACTGCTTAATGTCCTCAAAATTTAAGTGAAATAAGACATATTGGAGAGGTGCCTGGGTGGCTCAGTTGGTTAAGCCACTGCCTTCAGCTCAGGTCATGATCCTGGAGCCCCGGGATTGAGTTCCACATCAGGCTCCCAGCTCCATGTGGAGTTTGCTTCCTCCTCTGACCTTCTCCCCTCTCATACTTTGTCTCTCTCTCAAATAAATAAATAAAATCCTTAAAAAAGAAAAGTATTGGAGGCACTGTTTAATTAACATTCAAATCAATTATATTCCATCAAATCTAATTATCTTATGTTGTTGTTTGTCTCCTAAGTGATTCCTTGATGTGAAAAAAACAGAACTTTCTTGATTAGAAAACAATTGACAAATATTTTATTAAAAATCTAATGAGGCTTGCACTGTGGTAAAGCATGGAGTTTCAAAGAACAAAAAATATATTTTGGGGTTTTGAAAAGCGTGGATTGTTATGAATTTCCAAAGGAAGTGGTATGTGAGGTGTGGCATTCTCAACTTGGCACTGAAAAACTTGAACATCCATTAAGATGTTTCAGAGAACAAATAAATGAGAACAGTAAAGTGTAGATGTTCTGAGTTGTGTTAATAGAGATGGAAAATAAAATGCTCAATGCCTCTATTTACCCAACAGACATAAGAATTTGAATAAAAATTTTTTTTCTTGCTTTTCTAAAACTCTTTCTATAAACTTGGCACCTGGATCTTAGTAAAGCTGTAATTTCTACAAATTCACATCCTACTTTGTTTCTTGACTGAAAATATTGGCTGCACCCAGATAACATCATCATTGGAAATCTGTGCCAACAACTCCATTTGTTGGGTTTCTGTTGTAGAAATACAAAATGAAAAAAAAAAGCATTGAGTTTAATGAGTCAATATATGTTTCCTATATATACAAACACAATTCATTAAAATGTAGATAATTTTTGATAGAATCTAATGTCATATTTGTGAAATCATAATAACCTAGAAAAAATAAACTGGCCAGAGACTTATGTACAGCAGTGTATGTCACTATGGTGTGAATTGTATAATAATACTTTAAAATTGACCATGATATACATGTCCAACTATACAAAATTCAATTAATAAATTATGACCTCTCCATTGTAGTTATTTAAAATCATGTTTGCAAATATCAAAGGATACAGAAATATGCTCAATATTACATATGTAGTAAAGTAAAAAAAAGAAGATTGTAAAATAATATAAAAATAGAATATACATGACATATTTACACAAACTTGGATGGATATAAGATCTTATGTAGCAATAATAATCTCTAAGTCATAGGATTATACGTATATTCTGCTTTTTACTTCATCTGTGTTTGATATCCAAATATTTGATGATGAGCATGTGCTATATTTGCCTATTTAAAAAAATGGAGGGTTTTTTATTATTCAATTATTTTTTTATTTGAGTATAGTCGCCACACAATGTTACATTGCTTTCAGGTGTACAACTTAGTGATTTGACAGGTTATGCATTATATTGTGTTCACAAGTGTAGTTCCTATTTGTTCTGATGCATTGCTACTACAATATCATTGATTATATCCTTTATGCTGTGCCTTTTATTCCCGTGATTTATTCATTCCTTAACTGGAAGCTTATATCTCCAACTCTCTTTTAACTGTTTTGCTCAACCCCTGCACACTCCTCTGGCAACCACCAGTTTGTTCTCTGTATTTATAGGTTTGATTCTGCTTTTTAAAATTTTTTTTCTTTGAAATTCCACTTATGAGTGGAATCACATGATATTTGTCTTTCTCAGTCTGACTTATTTAACTTAGTATAATATCCTTTAGTCCATCCATATGTCTCAAATGGCACAATAGCATCTTCTTTGTGGATGTATAATACTCCAACGTGTGTGTGTGTGTGTGTGTGTGTGTGTGTCGCATCTTCTTTATCTTTTCATCCACTGATGTACACATAGATTGCATCCGTATATTGGCTATTGTAAATAATAATGCAATAAATATAAGGGTGCATATATCTTTTTAAATTAGTGGGTTTTTTTCCCTTGGGTAAGTGCCCAATTGTGGAATTATTGGATCATATGGTATTTCTATTTTTAATGTTTTTAATTTAATTTTATTTTTCAGTGTTCCAAGATTCATTATTTATGCCCCACACCCAATGCTCCATGCAATACATGCCCTCAGTACCCACCACCAGGCTCTTTCATTCCCCCAGCTCCTTCCCTCCAAGACCCTCAGTTTGTTTCTGAGTCTAAAGTCTCTCATGTTTCGTTTCTCTCCCCGAATTACCCTACTTCCCATTTCCTTTCCTTCTCCTATTGTCCTCTATATGCACCTTATGCACTACATGTAAGTGAAACCATGTGATACTTGACTTTCTCTACTTGGCTTATTTCACCCAGCATAATCTCTTCCAATCCAGTCCATGTTGCTACAAAAGTTGGATATTCGTCCTTTCTGATGAAGGTGTAGTATTCTATTGTATATATGTACCACATCTTCTTTATCCATTCATCTGTTGAAGGGCACCTTGGCTCTTTCCACAGTTTGGTGATTGAGACCATTGCTACAATGAACATTGGGGTACATATGGCCCTTCTTTTCACTACATCTGTACCTTTGGGGTAAAGGCCCAGTAGTGCAATTGCAGGATCATGGGGTAGCTCTATTTTTAATTTTTTAAGGAATCTCCACACTGTTTTCCAAAGTGGCTACACCAACTTGCATTCCCACCAACAGTGTAAGAGGGTTCCTCTTTCTCCGCAGCCTCTCCAACACTTGTTGTTTCCTGTCTTGTTAATTTTGGCCATTCTGACTGGTGTGAGGTGGTATCTCAGTGTGGTTTTGATTTGAATTTCCTTGATAGCTAGTGATGATGAACATTTTTTCATGTGTCTGTTAGCCATTTGTATATCTTCTATGGAGAAGTGCCTCTTCACGTCTCCTGCCCATTTTTTGATGGATGTTGAGTTTGAGTAGTTCTTTATAGATCTTGGATATCAGCCCTTTGTCTGTAGTGTCATTTGCAAATATCCTCTCCCATTCTGTGCATTGCCTCTTTGTTTTGTTGACTGTTTCCTTTGCTGTGCAGAAGATTTTAATTTTGATGAAGTCCCAGAAGTTCATTTTTGCTTTTGTCTCCTTTGCCTTTGGAGACATGTCTTGAAAGAAGTTGTTGTGGCCAATGTCAAAGAGGTTACTGCCTATGTTCTCATCTAGGATTTTCATGGATTCCTGCCTCATGTTGAGGTTTTTCATTCATTTAGAGTTTGCCTTTGTGTGTAGTGTAAGAGAATGATCTAGCTCATTCTTCTATACGTAGCTGTCCAATATTCCCAGCACCATTTATTGAAGAGACTGTCTTTTTTCCACTGGATATTTTTTCCTGCTTTGTCGAATGATTTGACCATAGATTTTTGGGTCCATATCTGGACTCTTTACTCTGTTCCATTGGTCTATGTGTCTGTTTTTGTGCCAGTACCATGCTGTCTTGGTAATCACAGCTTTGTAATAAAGCCTGAAGTCGGGTAACATGATGCTCCCAGCTTTGTTTTTCTTCTTCAACAATTCCTTAACGATTAGGGGTCTTTTTTGGTTCCATATAAATTTTAGGATTGTTTGTTCCAGTGCTTTGAAAAATGTTGGTGGAATTTTGATCAGAAAGGCATTGAAAGTATAAATTGCTCTGGGCAGTATAGACATTTTAACAAGGTTTATTCTTCCAGTCCATGAGCATGGAATGGTCTTCCACCTTTTTGTGTCTTCTTCAATTTCTAGGAATCGCCATTCTGTTTTCCTGGTGGCTATACCAATATATATTCCCCCTCGCCAACAGTGTATGAGGGTTCCTTTTACCCCATATCCCCACCATGCTTGTTATTTCTTATCTGTTGTCCATGTGTATAGCTTCTTTGGAAAAATGCCTATTTAAGTCCTCTGCCCATTTTTTAAGTGGATTGGTTGGGCCTTTTTTTGCTTTGTTTTGTTTTGGAGTTAAGTTATAATTTTTTTTATTTTGGGTATTAACCCCTTATCAAATATGTTATTTGCAAATATCTTTTCTCAATCAGTAGGTTATCTTTTTGTTCTATTGATGGTTTCCTTTGCTGTGCAGAAACTTTTTATTTTGGCATAGTCCTAATATTTTTGCTTTTCTTTCCCTTACCGTAGGAGACATATCTAGAAAAATGTTGCTACAGCTAGTGTCAGAGAAATTACTACCTGTGTTCTCTTCTTGAATTTTTATGGTTTCAGGATTCACGTTTATGTCTTTAACCCATTATGAGTTTATTTTTGAGTATGGTGTTGAAAAGTGGTGCAGTTTTAGTCTTTTCCATGTAGCTATCCAGTTTTACAGGAACAATTTATTGAAAAGCCTGTCTTTTCCCTATTGTATATTCTAGCCTCCTTTGTCATAGATTAATTGACCAAATAAGCATGGGTTTATTTCTAGGCTGTCTATTCTATTCTTTTGATCTATGAGTGTATTTTTGTGCCAGTACTACTATATTACTACAGCTTTGTAGTATATCTTGAAATCTGGAATTGTGATACATCCAACTTTGTTCATTCTTAAGATTGCTTTGGCTATTTGGGGTTTTCCATGATCCCATACAAATTTTAGTATTATTTGTTCTGGTTTTCTGAAAAATGCTATTGGTACTTTGATAGAGATTGAATCTGTAGATTGCTTTGGATAATGTGGACATTTTAACAATATTCTTCCAATCCATGAGCATGGAATATCTTTCCATTTCTGTCATCTTCCATTTCTTTTGTCAGTGTGTTTTAGTTTTCGGTATACAGGTATTTCACATAGTTGATTAAGTTTATTTCTAGGTATTTTATTTTTTTGGTACAATTGTAAATGGTGTTCTTTTCTTAATTTCCCTTTCAGCCACTTTATTATCAGTACATAGAAACACTACCAATTTGGGGGTATTAACTTTGTATCATGCAATTTTCCTGAATTCATTTACACTTCTATTAGCTTTTTAATGGAGTCTTTAGAATATTCTATGTATAGCATTATGCTATGTGCAAATAGTGACAGTTTAACTTCTTCTTTACCAATATGGATACCTCTTATTTCTTCTTCTGGTCTGATTGCTAGGACTTCCAGTACCATTTGAATAAAGTTGGCCATAGTGGACATCCTTTTCTTGTTCCCGATCTTGAAGGAAAATCTCTGTTTTTCACCATTGAGTATGGTTTTAACTGTGGGTTTTTCATTTACAGTCTTTGTTGTTGAGGTATACTCCCCCTAAGTTTTATGATGAATGGATGTTGAACTTTATCAAATGGTCTTTATGCATCTATTGAAATGATCATATGATTTTCATCTTTTGTTTTGTTCATGTGGTGTATCACACTGACTTGCAAATACTGAAACATTCTTGCATCCTTGAAATAAATTCCACCTGATTGTAGTGAATGATATTTTTAATATATAGATGAATGTGCTTGGCTAATATTTTGTTGAGGATTTTTTCATCTATGTTCATCAGGCATATTGGCCTGTAATTGTGTGTGTGTGTGTGTGTGTGTCTGTGTGTATGTGTGTGTGGTGTCTTTGGTTTTGCTATCAGGGTAATGCAGGCCTCAGAGAATGTATTTGGAAGCTTTCCCCTTTTATTTTTTTGGAATAGTTTGAGAAGAATAGGTACTAACTGTTCTTTAAGTGTTTGGTAGAATTCACCTATTAATCCATCTGGTCCTAGACTTCTATTTTTTGATAGTTTTCTGACTGCTGATTCAACTTTGTTACTTGTACTCAATTTGTTCAGATTTTCTATTTCTTCCCTGTTCTGTTTTGGAAGATTGTGTGTGTTTTTAGGAATGTATCCATTTCTTCTACATTGTCCAATTTGTTGATATATAATTTTTCATAGTATTCTCCTATAACTCTTTGTATTTCTGTGCTGTCTGTTGTTACTTCTTCTCTTTCATTTCTGATATTATTGATTTGGGTCCTTCCCTTTTTTTTTCTTGATAAATCTGGCTTAGGGTTGGTCAAGTTTGTTTATCAATTCAAAGGGCCAATTTTTGGTTTTACTGATTTTTTTTTGTTTTTTTTTTCCTCTTTCTTTCTTTCTTTCTTTCTTTCTTTCTTTCTTTCTTTCTCTATCTTATTTCAAAATAAGGTTCTATAAAATATTTTTCCATGATTTACAAATAACTCTGGTCCCCTTTTGAAAGTGAATTTATTTGTTTGTTTGTTTTTACATTATGATATTAGTTTCAGGTGTACAATACAGTGATTCAACAATTCCATACATCACCTGGTGCTCATCAAAGTGCACACCTTAATCCTCATTACCTGTTTAACCCATCCCACCACCTACCTCCCCTCCAGTAACCATAAATTTGTTCTCTATAATTAAGAGTCTGAAGAAAAGGGGGGTGCCTGGGTAACTCAGTCAGTTGAACATCCGACTCTTGGTTTTGGCTCAGGTCATGATCTCAGGGTTGTGGGATTGAGCCCTGTTCAACAGGGAGTCTGCCTGAGATTCTGTCACTTTCCTTCTGCCCCTCCCCCAACAGATATGCTCTCTTGTGCTCTTGCTCTCTCTCAAAATTAAAAAATAAAAAAAAAGAGTCTGTTTCTTGGTTTGTTTCTCTTTTTTTCTTCCCTTTACTCATTTTTTTTATTACTCAAATTCCATATATGAGTGAAATCATGTGGTATTTTTCTTTCTCTGATTACTTATTTCCATTAGTATAATGCTCTCTAGCTCCATCCATGTTGTTGGAAATGACAAGATTTTATTCCTTTTTATGGTTGAATAATATTCCTGTGTGTATGTACACACACACACACACACACACACACACACACACACACTTATATCTCACATCTTCTTTATCCATTCATCTATTTTTTCCAGTTTTTATTTAAATTCTAGTTAGTTAACATACACTGTAATATTGGTGTGCAGAAGCTTTTTATCTTGATGAAATCCCATCAGCTGATTTTTGCTTTTGTTTCCATTGCTTTTGGAGATATATATTGAAAGAAGTTGCTGTGGCCAATGTCAAAGAAGTTACTGCCTATGTTCTTCTCTATGATTTTGATGGATTCCTGTCTCACATTGAGGTCTTTCATCCATTTCGAGTTTATGTTTGTGTATGGTATAAGTAAATGGTCAAGTTTCATTCTTCTGTGTATAGCTGTCCAATTTTCCCAGCACCATTTATTGAAGAGACTGTATTGTTCCCATTGGATATTTTTTCCTGCTTTGTTGAAGATTAGTTGACCATAGAGTTGAGGGTCTGTATTTGGACTTTCTATTCTGTTCCATTGTTCTATGTGTCTGTTTCTGTGCCAATACCATGCTGTCTATGTGATCACAGCTTTGTAATATAGCTTGAAGTCAGACAACATGATGCCCCCAACTTTGTCTTTCTTTTTCAACATTTCTTTGGCGTTTTGGGGTCTTTTCTCATTCCATCCAAATTTTAGGATTGTTTTTTCCAACACTTCGAAAAATGCCAATGGTATTTTGATTAGGATAGTGTTGAAAGTATAGATTGCTCTGGACAGCATAGACATTTTAACAATGCTTATTTTTCTGATCCAAGAGAATGGATTTTTTCCCCATATTTTTGTGTCTTCTTCAATTTCTTTCATGAGTGTTGTAGTTCCTAGAGTATAGATCTTTTACCTCTTTGGTTAGGTTTATTCCAAGTTATCTTTTGGGTTTTGGTGCTATTGTAAATGCAATCAATTCTCTAGTTTCTCTTTCTACAGTTTAATTATTAGTGTATAAAAAGCAACTGATTTCTGTGCATTCATTTTGTATTGTGCCACTTTACTGAATTGCTGTATAAGTTCTAGCAATTTGGGAGTGGTCTTTTGGGTTTTCCACATAAAGTATCCTGTAATCTGGAAAGAGAAAGAGTTTGACTTCTTCTTTGCCAATTTGGATACATTTTATTTCTTTTTGTTGTCTGATTGCTGTTTCTAGGACTTCTAGTACTATGTTAAACAACAGTAGCGAGAGTGGGTATCCTTGTCATCTCCCTGATCTTAAGGGAAAGGCTCTCAGCTTTTCCCCATTGAGAATGATATTTGCTGTGGGTTTTTTATAGAACAATGGATTTTATGATTTTGAGGAATGTTGTCTCTATCCCTATAATCTGAAGAGTTTTAATCAGGAAAGGGTGCTGTATTTTATCAATACTTTTTCTGTATCAATTGAGAGGACCATGTGGTTCTTGTCTCTTCTCTTATTTGTGTGTTCTCTCACATTGATTGATTTGCAAATGTTGAACCATCCTTGCATCCCCAGGATAAATCCCACTTGGTCATGTGGATAATCATTTTAATGTACTGTTGTATCTTGTTAGCTAGGATCTTGTTGAGAATTTTGGCATCTATATTCCTCAGGGATCTTGATCTGAAATTCTCCTTTTTGATGGGGTCTTTGCTTGGTTTTGGGATCAAGGTAATGCAGTTTTCTTTCTGTTTCTATTTTTTGAAACAGCTTTAAGAGATTAGGTATTATTTCTTCTTTGAATGTTTGGTAGATTTCTCCAGGGAATCCATCAGGTCCTGGACTTCTGTTTTTGGGGGAGGATTTTGATCATGGCTTCAATCCCATTATTGATACTGGTCTATTCAGGTTATCAATTTATTCCTGTTTCAGTTGTGGTAGTTTATAAGCTTCCAGGAATGCACCATTTCTTCTTATTATTATTGGCATATAGTAGTAGATAATAATTTCTGATTATTGTTTCTATTTCCTTGGTGCTAGTTGTGATTTCTCCCCTTTCATAATTTTATTAATTTGGCTCCTTTTTCTTTTCTTTCAGATGAGTCCAGCCAGTGGTTTATCAACCTTATTAATTCTTTCAAAGAACCAGCTTCTGGTTTTGTTGATGTGTTCTACTGTATTTCTGGTTTCTAATTCATTGATCTCTGCTCTGATCTTTATTTCCCTTCTCATGCATGGGTTAGGCTTAATTTGTTGTTGATTCTCCAGTTCTTTAAGGTGTAAGGATAGCTTGTGTATTCTGGGATTTTCTATTTTTTTGAGTGAGGCTTGGATGGCTATGTATTTTCCCCTTAGGACCGCCTTTGCAATATCCCATAGGGTTTGAACCGATGTGTTTCTGATCTCATTGGTTTCCATGAATTATTCAAGTTCTTCTTTGATTTCCCAGTGGACCCAAACATTATTTATTTTTTAAAGATTTTATTTATTTATTTGACAGAGAGAGAAATCACAAGTAGGCAGAAAGGTAGATAGAGAGAGAGAGAAGGAAGCGGGCTCCCTGCTAAGCAGAGAGCTCGATGCAGGCCTTGATCCCAGGACCCTGAGACCATGACCTAAGCCAAAGGCAGAGGCTTTAACCCACTGAGCCACCCAGGCACCTGGACCCAAACATTCTTGAGCAGGATGATCTTCAGCTTCCAAGTGTTTCAATTTCTTCCAAAATTTTTCTTGTGATTGAGTTTCTGTTTCAAAGCATTATGGTTTGAGAATATGCAGCGAATAATCTTTTGGTATAGGTTGAGACATGATTTGTGACCCAGTATGTGGTTTATTCTGAAGAAAGTTCCATGTGAGCTCAATAAGAATAAGTATTCTTTTGTTTTTGGGTAGAATGTTCTGTATATATGCATGAGGTCCAGGGTATCATTCAAAGCTCTTTGTTGACTTTCTGCTTTGATGATCTGTCTATTGCTGAGAGTGGAGTGTTAAGGTTTCCTACAGTTAATGTATTATTATCAATATGTCTCTTTATTTTGGTTAACAATTGGCTTATGTAGTTGGCTGCTCCCATGTTGGGGGCATAGATATTTACAATTGTTAGAACTCCTTGTTGGATAAACCATTTAAGAATTATATATATATAATTGACAACAGTCTTTAGCTTAAAATCTAATTTGTCTGATATGAGAATGACTACCCCAGCTTTCTTTTGCAGTCCATTGGCATGAGAGATGGTTTTCTATTCCTTCACATTCAGTCTTGATGTATCTTTAGGTTTGAAATGAATCTCTTATAGACAACATATGAATGGGTCCTCTATTTTTTTTCCCAACATGCAACCCTGTTTTGTTTTATGGGTGCATTTAAGCCATTCATGTTGAGAATGATTATGGAAAGATAGATTTTATTGTCATCATGTTGCCTGTGAGGTCCTTGTTTCTATAGATTGTCTGTAAATTTCTGTTCTAGATCACTCTTAGCGTCTTTCTCCTTTCATAGAATCTCTCTTGGTATTTCTTGCAGGACCAGTTTAGTGGTCACATATTCTTTCAGTTTCTGCTGGTCTCGGAAGTTCCTGGTCTCGAAAGTTCCTGGTCTCTCCATCTATTCTGAATGACAGCCTTGCTAGATAAAGTATCCTTGGCTATATGTTCTTCTCATTTAGTACCCTGAATATGTCCTTCCAACCCTTTCTGGCTTTCCAGGTCTCTGTGAACAGATCTGATGTTACTCTGATGTTCCTCCCTCTGTATGATAAGGAAGCTCTTCTCCAACTGCCCTTAAGATGTTTTCCTTGGTTGTATTAGGATTCGTGAGTTTTACTATCACCTGCCAGAGCATTGGCTTATTCTCTTTGATCTTGGGAGAGGTTCTCTCTGCCTCTAGGACATGAAGCTTGTTTTGGTCCCAAGATTAAGGAAGTTCTCAGCTATATATTCTCAAATATATCTTCTAGTCCTCTCTCTCCACCCTTCAGTGATCCCAATAATTATGACATTGGAACATTTCATGGTGTCATTTATTTCTCCAATTCTGTTTTCATGGATTCTAAGCTATTTGTTCCAGGCCTCCTCCTGTTCCTTCTTTTCTAGGAGTTTGTCTTATAGATCACTAATTCATTCTTCTGCCTCATTTACCCTAGCTGTTAAAGTATCTAGATTAGATTGGATCTCACTGATAGCATTTTTAAGGTCTGCCAGATAAGCTCTCACTTCTGACCTTAGAGAATCTATGTTGCCATTAATGGATTTTTCCATCCTAGCTATTATCCACATAAATGTTACCCTGAAGGTTGTTTCTGACATCTTGCTTATATCCATATCCATTAGTTCTGTGGCAGAGGTCACAGTCTCTGAATTTTTCCTTTGTTGAAGGTTCCTCCTTTTAGTCATTCTGTTGAAGGATGGTTGAGGGAATGTACAGAGTACAAATTATTGACCACAACCAAAGCAAGCTGCACCTGTTTTATAGGGACCCTAGGGTTGTTGGCCTCTTGTTCTTTCAGCCTATCTTCTGGGGGGAAGGGTCTGCAGTGCTGTTCCTCAGGTAACCCTGTTTGGGCAGAGTTGTCCTGTTCCCTGTAGGGGGGGATGGACTTGGTGAAAACCAGTTTGGGAGGGGGGCAGGTTATACTCTGACAGCTTTGCATGTCTCTTCTGAGAGTCAGAGCACAAATGACAATATCCAAACCTCTGTCTCAGAACAGATAGATTGCAGCCTGTTCTTTAGTAAGCACTCCAGGCCATACTGTCTCCTTTTTTGCCTGTGCTGCTAAAAACTGCAGCATCCTGGGTTTTACACCCCATAGCAGCACTCCCAGCCCTCTCTTGCAAGTCCAGACACATCTTTACCCTTTATGCTTCTAAAACTGCCAGGTGCCACCAGTTCACTCATGCACCCCTGCAGCTCCAAGTTTCAGTCAGTGGGTGCTGTCCTAAAATCCTTTCCTTGCCACTACTGGTTTGCAAGTCTATGCCCCGTTCCCAATATGGGAGGCTTTTTTCTTCCAGCAGCACAGGATCCTGGAGGCTCCTTCCCCTTTCCATTTGCCTTCCGATATCCACCTGCAGAATCATGGCGCCTCACTTCATATCTCACAACCAACTGCCAGAAATATTCTCTTTGTAGAGATCTGGATATATCATCTTACATCTCAGGCTGATTTTATGGGTGTTCAGAGTGGTCTAATAGATAACCAGCTCAATTCAGGGGACTGGTTGAAATGAGGTACCCTACTCCCCCACCACCTTGCCCCTGCTCCCTTTTTAATTTTAATTTAGAATAGTTCCCCTGCTTTTTGGGTTTTATGATATTGACTTTTTAAAAAAGTACAGGTCAGCTGTAGAATGTCTGACATTTGGGGTTTGTCTAATTGCTTTGTCATGTTTAGATTCAGGTTGAATACTTCTGACAAGGTTAATTTATAGGAAGTATTGCCTACTTAATGGATAACATCAGAAGACATAAATGCTAGATTGAACTACTACTATTAATGCTAAATTAATTACTTAGTGAAGGTGATGAGCTTTAGCTCTTTTTATTGAAAATTATATCTAATAAGCACTGAGTAATGTACAGAATTATAGAATCATGATGCTGTACACCTGAAACTAATATAATACTATGTGTTAATTATACTTGAGTAAAAAAGGTTATATCTAGTAAATGATCTATGAGTGATACTTTGAAACTGTGTGAGTATTCTATTTCCTACTATCCTACATCCCAATTTTCATATTCTTTGATGATATTTACCTAGATAAGCTATGACACTGGAGATGGCAAAATGGCTAATCCTATCTATTAACTGGAATTTTTCTCAAAATACAAACCACTCCTCCCCCATTCCTAGCCCTTTCGAATATCATGGTGGATTCGTGAATTATTTTAAAATTTAATGTATTATAATATGTTACCATTTCTATACTTTCTGATGCTCCAGCAATATCAAATTTGGCCAAGAGGAGCCCCTTTCAGTGTACTCCTCTGTCCTTTTGATACTATCCCCATTTGTCATTGAGCACTCCTTTGCTTTCTGTGATACCATGCTTACTGTAGATTTTTCCTGTCCCATATCTGGAATCAGCCTATTCTTCAAAATGTTCAGTTCCTTTTATTAGGGAGTGTATTTAAAAACTAATATCTGAGTAATATGTATTTTCCTTGTTACTGGGGCATCATTGTTCCTAGGCTATTCTACTGGATAGAATTAGAAAGTATACTTTTTAAATGAATTCATGTTGATATTTCCAATTCAAATTTAGCATTACATAAATTTTCTTGACTTTTTAAAGGTTTTATTTATATTTTTCTCTCATAGTGAGAATTTTTGTTTCCTATAGTAATATATTTACCTATTTGTCATTTTATGTCATAAATTCAACAATTTAAAAATTAAAATAGTATTATAGCTAACAATAAACTTTTTAGGTAAAGTTTATCATTGCCTTTTCTCTTAGAATTAATTCCACTAAAACTTTATAATTAAGACACTATTAGAGGCTTGAATTAATTCTGCTTCCTTGAATGGCTATATTATCAATTTAATAAGCAATTAGATTAGATTCATTTGTTTCTTTTTATATTCAGCTATTTTGTATTCAGTTTTTTAAAATCTTTTGATTTTGGCCTTATCTTTTGAATATATAGAACAAGTACATAGCTCAAATTACAAACTATATTAAAAAAACTTTTATTCTTCTACTATTCTGATATACAGCCAATTGGTAACCATTTTCTGTCCTTCCTATGTTGTTGGGTTTTGTTAATTTGCAAAACAAGCAAATGTGTGATATCTATTCCTGTTACTCCTTCTTTATTACACAAAATGTAGCATACTACAATCGACCCTTGAACAGCATGAGTTTGAACAGCACAGTCCATTTAGATGTGGATTTTTTCAATAAATATACTACAGTAGTGTAATTGTATTTTCTCTTCCATGTGATTTTCTTAACATTTTCTTTTCTCTAGCTTATTTCATTATAAGAATATAGCATATTATATATACAACACACAAAATATGTGTTATTTGACTATTTTGTGTTATCAGTAAGGCTTCTGGTTAGTTCTTAACTTATAAGCTTAATAAGTTATTCCTGTTTTTTTTCTCCCCCTGCCCCCTTAAGTGGGATGGTTAAAATGGGCTGGAGTTGGGTTATTTCCTTTTTCCAGGTCACTTAAGCTCTGTATAACTAATTTCTCCTGAAGGAAGGACGGTTAGGAATAAAGTGCTCTGGCATATTTCCAAACTGTTCCTTTTCTCTTTCCTCTGTCAGAAGCCAGAGGGGATTTTTCTTCACTATTTACTAGGAGAACCTGGTTGAGCTCCAGGAGGTACATCTCACAAAACTGTGGTTGCCTACTTATATTAGTATTTCCCTGATGCCAAATAATGTTGAGCATTTTTTCACCTGTCTGTTGGCCATTTGTATGTCTTTTTTGGAGAAATGTCTGTTCCTGTCTTCTGCCCATTTCTTCACTGGACTTTTTCTGTTTTCTGGGTGCTGAGTTTGAGTTCTTTATAGATTTTTGCATACTTGCCCTTTATCTGGTAAAACATTGCAAATATCTTCTCCCATTCTATAGGTTGCCTTTTAGTTTTGTTGACTATTTCTTTTGTTGTGCAGAAGCTTTTTATCTTGATGAAGTCCCAATAATTCATTCTGCTTTTGTTTCTCTTGACTTTGGAAACATGTCTGGCAAGAAGTTACTGTGACCTAAGTCAAAGAGGTTGCTGCTTGTGTTCTCCTCTAGGATTTTGATGGATTCCTGTCTCACATTCAGGTCTTTCATCCATTTTGAGTTTATTTTTAGTATGGTGTAAGAAAGTTGTTCAGTTTCATTTTTCTGCATGTGGTTGTCCAATTTTCCCAACACCATTTGTTTAAGAGATGAGTATGTTGGATATTTTCATTATCTTGATTGTGTTGATGGCTCTATAGGTGTATACATATGTCAAAACTTACCAAAATTTACACTTTAAATATATGTGTAGTTTATTTTTACCAACTATAGCTCAACAAAGCTGTTGAAGAAATTGATAACATCAGAGTGTATCACACAGAGAGTTTAAACTTTTTCTCCATGTACCTCATAGTTTCATTTGCCCTTCAGCTCTTCTTTGTCTGCTATATTTTTCAGAAGGCCAGCCTCTACTGACTGATAATTCTTTTCAATAATTCTTTTGCCCTCTGGTTTTGATCATCAAGAGAAACCAGCAAGATATCAGGATCATGAAGAGTGAGGTTGAGGTATTATTCACCTGCTCCTTCTATCAGCCTTGGTTGGGGTAGAGGCTGTATTCCTCAACCAAATGTCATAGTTCCTTTTGGATAGCATCTCTCCCACGGGTGATGGAATAGAAAGATAATAAACAGTGAGGTGCTGTGGTAGAGAATACCCCCAGGAGTCTACTTAGGAAAACATGGACAAGAAAACCTTCCCTCTGGAGGTAACTCTTAAGCAAAAAAAATGAGCAAGACCAGTTATATGAAAGCTGAAGAAAGAATGGTCCAAACAGAAGGAAATGTAATGCAAAAAGCTTTGGGCATTCTAGGAATGAAAAAAAATCCAATGTGACTAGGCCATAGTGGGAAAGGCCAGCCATGGCATCAAATGAAGAAGAGAAGTATTTAAAGTATAATGCAAAGCCATTTGAAAGCATTACCAGAGGGAGATATATGTTCTTAAAGGACTGCTTTGAATAGAGGGTGAAGAGGTTGTATAAAGGCAAAAGCAAAAATGGCCAGTCCAGTTAGTTGGCTATTGCTGGAGTCAATGTGAG
>PITA01011602.1:31991-66025 GCA_004023965.1 Spilogale gracilis | reverse complement strand
GGGCACCCCCACACGGAGGGGCAGAGCTGTGGGCACCCCCACACGGAGGGCCAGAGCTGCGGGCACCCCCACACGGAGGGGTAGAGCTGCGGGCACCCCCACACGGAGGGGCAGAGCTGTGGGCACCCCCACACGGAGGGGCAGAGCTGTGGGCACCCCCACACGGAGGGCCAGAGCTGCGGGCACCCCCACACGGAGGGGTAGAGCTGCGGGCACCCCCACACGGAGGGCCAGAGCTGCGGGCACCCCCACACGGAGGGCCAGAGCTACAAGGATAAAAGCCTTTAGAGAGGCTGGGACCTGTCATTCAGCCCAAGCAAACTCCCTATCGGTGCTGGACCTGTGGGTCCCCCCAGCCTCCTTCAGTGAGGCTCAATGTGAGGAACAAGAAATCTACTCAACCTCAACCTGGCTGTCTTTCCGATCCCCCCCAAGGGCACCCAATTGCCTCCTCACTCACTTCCTTGGAAACCCTGGATTTTTCCAATCCGGAAGAGCACCCGGAGAGAGGCTTCCGGGAGGAGAAGGCGTGAATCGGGAACTATGACAAGAGGACACAGGAGTGTCCACCCCCAAGGCACACTGGGGGGATGGGTGACTGCTCCCCAACCTCCTGCCCTCAGGCCACCACCCAATTCAGAAACACGGCCAGGCCTCCAGATTCTCCACTCTCAGTAGCCATCAGCAGGGCACGGGGAGGTGGCTGTGCCCGGGGTCAGCAGAGTCTCGGGGCCTGCGGGGTGGGGTATGTACTCACACCATGGGGGGTGATGAGGGACTCTGAGCCAGGTGCTGTGAGAAGGCCCCCAGAAACAGAAAGGCTTTCGGAGGCCAGGCACATCTCCCATGAACCCCTTTGCCACCCCCCAGCGCCCTGAGCTGCTCTCCCAGCCGCGGCCCATCTCCAGCAGCCCCAGGGAGCACGCAGGCATCAGAGGGATGGCCTGGCCGTGCCTGCCTCCTGGGGCCTGTGCCCAGCTGTAGCACCAGTCCGGTCAGGATTCTGAGTAGGGCCTCCCAGCCCCTTCCTCGGCCAGATGCACTTTGATAAGTTGGCCCCCTCCTGGGGGGAAATGAATAGAGACCCCCCAGCCCACCTCGGAGGAGCCTCCTGACCGTATCAGTACTGGATACGGCAGCTTTGGTGCCCGGTGGGTTCTGATCCCCGTGTGACCAAGTCATCCCTCTGAGTCTATGTGAATCAAATAGGTCACCTCTATACTTTTAGTATTGAAACTCAAAAAAAAAAAATAAGGGTGCCTGGGTGGTTCCATTGGCTAAGGTAGGCCTCCAGCTCTGGTCGCTCCCAGGATGGAGCCCCACATCCAGCTCCCTGCTCACGGGGGAGTCTGCCTCTCCCTCTGCCCCTCACCTCGCTCACGCTCTCTCTCCAGGAAATTAATTAATTGATTGATTGATTGATTAATATCTTTTGAGTGAATAAATAATAAATAGATGATTCTTTTAGCTGTCCATGAAAAATAGCTATGAACTAGGTGGCTTATGACAGAAATGCGTTGTCTCACAGTTCTTTAGGCCAAAAATCCAAAATCAGGGTGTCAGCAGACCCACATTCCTTCTGAAGGCTCTAAGGAGAGAGTCCTTCCTGCTTCTTCATGCTTCTGGGGCTCCAGGCTCTCCTTGGCTTGGGGCCATGTGACTCCAGGCCCCACCTCTGCCTTCCTAGAGCCTTCTCCATGCCGTGCGTCTCTTATAAGGACACTTGTCATTGGATTTAGGGCCCTCCCAGATAATCCCGGACGACATCACCTTGAGAGCCTTTAACTTAATCACATCTGCAAGGAATCTTCTTCCACATCGGGTCACGTTCATAGGTTCTGGTGCTTAGGACATGGATGTATCTTTTAGGGGGCGACCACTCAAATCTTATTCAAAACCCTCTTATGTTGTTCTTCAGCAAAGGAATGGAGCTTGAAGCAAGAATGAAAGCGGGAGCATTAGCCCCCTTCACCCCTCTCCCCAGCCCTCTGCTCCTCCTTCCTCCCTCGGGGCCTCTCCAAGGAAGCAGGAGTCACCCGGGTCCCCTCTGCCACTGCCGTTGGGCCGAGCCTACCTGATGGAGACTGGGTGGGACTTGAGCTGATCCGCTCACCCAGAAGGTGCTAATTGAGCTGATTAATTGAGCCAATTACCTCAGCCTCCCAGGAGGGCTGCAAGCAGGCCCGGCTCCTGGGGACCAGGTGTGAGGATACAGGGTGGGCTGAGAGGGAGCGAGGCCCGAGGAGATGGAGGCTGCGCTCTGCACCCCTGGGCCTGCCTGCCCCGGCTCAGGATGGAGGATCGGCGGGTTCCCACTTGAGCAAGGTGAGTTCAGGCCATTAGGCTGGTCCGGGGGAGATGTGGGAAGGGGCAGCAGCCCTGGCACAGGTACAGTGACCCCAGAACAGGAAGGGGGTACAAGAGGTGAGTGAATGGTTCCATGGAGACATGACTTGCCCTTTGCTGCCGCACCTTCTGCTAATTTTGGGGTGTGAATGGAAGTGAGCATGAACGTGAAATACAGATCCTCACCGTGTTTTCAGGACCTGCGGGAGCAGTGCAGAGTGCCTTCTGTCCTTCAGCTGGGCTGGTCTTCACAGCCGCCTTTGCCGTCATTGTCACCTCACCAATGAGGACAACAAGCCCCCAGGGGCTGCCACTGGTCCAAGATCACAAAGCTGACAAATGAGGGAAGCAGGATTCAGACCTGCAACCCCCAGGCTGCAAAAGCTCTGTGGTGCGTGGCCTAAGGCATGCATGGGGCTTGAGTCTATGCATGTGAGTCCAAATGTGAGTTCATGAGCGGGCAACAGGAAGAACGTGGGGACCTGAGTGTCTATGAGCTGGCCCGGCTGGCATAAGCACAAGGGCATGGGGGTCCTCTGGCTGGGGACCATGGTGTCTCCCAGGGCCATGCCCCGTGACCGGCCAACACAGCCCATCGACCTTGGGAGGCAGCACCATGGCCCAGTCTGCCCCATCTCCCCAGCACCGACATCTGGCTTGCCTGAACACAGGCAGTAATTCCCCATTCCCATGCCTGCTTCTACCCAGCTCTCCTTACAGAAGCTGGGGGGCTTTCAAAAATATTCAAATCTAATCATCATAGCCCATTTTTGTCTCGTTTGGTTTGTGCAAGCGGCAACGTTCCTTTGTTTGGGCAATAGAAACCGTCCTCCTTTCAGGACAGAAAGAGCTGTCTTCAAAAATCACCTTCATGGACACCATTTACAATAAGACAAAATGCACCCATTTTAAGTGTCTAGGTAATGAATTTTGACATATACACCTGTGTGACCCTCAGCGTGCCATCCCAGCACGTTCCCTCGCACCCCCATCGGCTACCTGAGCCCTCGCTCATCTGATTTCTATCACTGTAAATTAGTTTTGCCTTTTCTGGAATCTCATGTAAAGGGAGTCAGGCAGTATGTACTCTTTGGTGTGTGGCTTCTTTCGCTCAGAATAACAGTTTTGGAATTCAGCCCTATTGCCACATACAGCACGCACGCCTCTTTCGGCAGCCGGTTCTTCCCGCTCTGGGACTACACCATCATGAAGACGTCACTGCTGGTTTTATCCAAACACCAGCTAATGGGTGTTCAGTTAGGGGGCTAGGATGAGTAAATAGGAATATTGTATGCAAGTCTTTTTTTGCACATATATTTTTATTCTTTAAGTAAATACAGCAATAGAGCAGAATTGCTAGCTATGGTAAATACACTGTTAACATTATAAGAAACTACCAAACTAGCCCTTAAGATAAATGTTGAGTGTCTTAGCCTGACCTTCAAGGCCCTACATGCTCTGGTCTCTTCTTTTCAGCCTCGTCTTCCCTCCCTTCACCTCTGCTTACTGCATGTCAACCTCACTCTTTTTTGCCATTTCTTTACCGTACCTTCTTTGGACCACAGGACCTTTGTATATGCTGGTTCCTCTCCCTGAAATTCTTTTCCCACTCCATTCTTCAAGTCTCATCTGGTGTTTCATTCCTCAGGGAGGCCTCCTAGCTGCCCCTTCACCCAACTACATGTGGTGTTCCTCAGGTCTTCTCAAAGCCCTTTGTGCCTTTTCTCTCGTGGCCCATATCACAGTGCTAATTACATACGATTATGTGTATGTTGTATGGTTTCCTGTGTAACGTTCCTCTCTTCCACTCAACTCTAGGCCTAGAGTATGGGAATCCTGCCCCTCATCTCCTGTGTGCCTGGAACAATACCCAATACATAGAAATTACTCCATAGATATTTCAGAATATTAAATACCGGAGGCTGAGCTCCATTCCCGTAGGCCTATGACAGGCCTCCCATGCCCTGCTGAGGAACCTGGGAGCCCACCCCTGAGAGAGAGGCCCAGGCAGCCAGGTTGGGCAGCAATTCCACCTCAGATCCAATGACTGTCTGGGGTGGGGGAGGGAGGGAGGCAGGAAGGCAGGAGAGGAAAGAGAATGACTCATCTTCAGAGACACATAGCAAGGAGAGAGGAAAATGCAATTCAGCAGCTTCTTGACCTTTCCTTTGTGTGGGCACAAATGCTGTAGCCCCAATGAACAGGGGGTGGCAATTAGGTACTCTCAGAGCCAGGGAAAACATTTTGCTTTGGCCCGCAAACAATAATAAGAGAGATTTCTCAGTCTCAGAGAGAAGACATGTTACTCACCCCTCCTTGCCCCAGAGTCTCAGCCACTGCCCCCTTGTCCCCAGGCCCTCAATAGTGGCCCTCGTCCAGGAGCTCTGTGCAGCTCTAAGGTTGAGAGAAAAGAGTGCCCAGGACTGTGCATGGTTTTCATCCAGAAGGACAACACAGAAGCAAAGGACCCTTCCTTCTCAAAGGGCCAGAGGACCATAGACTTGATGACACAGCCCCAGAGCATTAGGCTGAGGCTGGCGGCAGGGGCACTGTGGTCCTGACTAAACCATGCCTGGGAGAAAGTCTCAGAAATCCTTTTTTATGCATGTGGAAGTCAGGTCTATGCCGGGAGAGACAGTGGACATGGGAGCAGATGGTAAACAGGGGAGGGCTCCTTTAAGGGCGGGAGGTGAGTGTAAGGGGCTCACTGAGGCAGCATGGCCTCTTTGCTCTGGACTGTGTGGCCTGGCTCACTGAAGTAATTCCCCTGTCCCTAAATAAGAAACCAGGGGGGTGGGGGGGCAGGCTTTCAGCCTAATGGGACAATGGTCTGAAGGCCTTAAAGGGCCACAAGCGCTAATGGATGCAACCATCCCTCTGGGGTCATCACCCAGAGCTTATCTATATAGCAAATCTGGCTTTTAACTTCTCACTGACCAAATCTCCCCCTGTGGTTCTATAACCTTTTCTCCTTCATGTAGGGAGCACTTTATTGTTCTCAAGAGGGACAGAGTCGCCTTGCTCCCAGGACCCCCGGCCCCCATCCCCCTAGTATATACCCACGTAAAAGCCCCTTAGTCTGGGTCACATCATAAAGGAAGCCCTCAGGATCTTGACCTTCTGAGCTGCCAGAGCCTTTGAGGGGCAGCTGAGCAGATGAACGAAGCAGCCGGAGGAACTCAGGGGCCCCAGCCAGGGCCATTTGTGGCTCTCACCATTCTTCTGGATTCTTCTATGTGGATTCACATCAGGGTCCGAGTTAGAAATGGCAGCAACACAGATGATGGATGATGAGTGGACTTCCAACCAGCAGGATCCCTTCTCTTGGGGGGGTCGCTTTCCTGATCCCAAATGGGGACAGGAATACCAACCTCAGGCTTAAGTACATATTCAGAAAATGGTTGCTTATCTTCTGGATAAGTCCTCACATTTTACTCTTCACATTTGTAAAGTGTGTAGGAAACACTTTCCCATGTATTTTCTCATTTCATCCTTATAACAATCACGACCAATACCTTTAGCCCCATTTTACAGATGAGATAACAGAACCCCAAAAAGGTAAAAGAAGTTGTGCAAACCCCATAGGACTTCATGCATATGCAAAACCAGAATTAAAAGCTCTTGACTTCCAGCCTGAATTTTTTTTCCCTGCCGGACTTCCGCTTTGCTGTGCAAATCCCTGCCTCCTGGGACCCACTGGGTCCAGGGCGTGCCCTAGCAGCCCAAGGAACTTCAAAGACTTTGTGGAAAACTGAAGGAAAGGGTGAAGGAACAGCTGAAGCTCCTTGGACAACACACAAGCAGGGGAGATGGGGTAAGGCTGAAGCTGATACTGGGTTTGAGGTAAAGAATTTTCCCCAAAGAAGTTTGGGAGGGAGGCTCTCGGGAGCAGAGAAGAGGAAGATAACATCCACTGGAGGCAAGACAGGAACACCAGGCCCTCCGCCCAGCCTCTCAGGTGGGGGCTCCTAATACAGGAGGTGAGCGTGGAGGACCCAACAGCGACCTTGGCCATTGGTTCTTCCTATAGCAGAAATAGGAAGATGAATTAAAGTTCTTCCCCAACATGTCAAACACCTGTGGAAGACAAATAGAGGGGAACATCCGTTTTCCATGCCGCGTAACAAATAGTCCCCAAACTCAGTGGTTTAAACTCAGAACTATTTATTACATGACCGTTTGTGTGGGTCAGGAGTTGGAGAGAAGCTGGGTGGGGTAGTTCTCACTCTAGTTCCCTCAGGAACACATTTTAAGCCAGCACAAAGGAAGAAAGACCCTCAGCCAGACACAGTGTGCTCAGAAAAGACCCAGGAGACAACCCACAGGTCCAGCCCAGCATGCTAGAGGCCCCCCCGCAACACCGGAGAGTCCCCGCGTCCCAGTCAGAGCCCCCAGCTCCGGCCTTCACCCCACAGGGGTTGGCTACCGTTCGTCAAGGTGAGCAGGTGCCTTGGGAGGAAGGGCAGGTGTGCCAGGCTGTGATAGAAGCTGCCTATGCTCAAGTCTGAGCACATGGGGGAAGGAGAGGTTGGGGTGCCGTGCACCCTGACCCCGAGCTACCCTGCCTGCTGCTGAGGGGGAGGAGGGCTCCAGCCCCACCTGCAGGGGTTACAGGCACGGGGCTGGCTTGACCCTTGACAATGATCATGGGTCTGGAAAAGAAGCTGCCTTCCACTGGAGCCTGGCTGGCCACGTGGCAAAACTCAGGTTGCAAAGGTGAGGGCTGCTTCGCCCAGCCTTCTAACCAACCAGGAGACTCACAATCCCCGAGCTAGAGCCCCCAGTACCACCGCCCCCTGCCTGCTGGCCTCATATGATTGGGCCAAAAGTGGGCACCTGACCCAGCGGGACGCAAGTCATTGGCTGACCAACAGCCAGTCAGATGCTCCCTCTTAAGATCTTTGGCACCAAGGGGTCCAGCCTCTGGGGGTCAGGAGGGACTGGGCCTGGAGTTGGAGGTCAGGCAGTCCAGGCAGGCGGGGGGAGACGGAGCAGCTATTTTAGGCCCATGTGTTGATGAGCAAGCGAAGAAAGCTGATCTGCAGAGTAAGGCAGGAAAGTGGAGCTGGGAGAGCAGCAGGGACGGACCCAGCACGGCATCAAAGCAGAAAACCGGGCAGCAAGGGCCGTCGGGGGTTTCCGGGTGGCTCTCGGCTCTCCCAAGCCCAATGTCCTTCTGGCGGGGATCCTGGAAGGCACCCCTGCATCCTTGCATCCTCCTGATAAATCTCCCATTCCTGAAGCCAGCGTGCATGCTTTTTTTCTGGGTAGTCAGACAATCCTGCCTAAGAGCTGAAGGTGGAGGAGGAGACAGAGGGCTGTGCCCTCGTTGCAACACCACAAGGAAGAGGCCTTGGGCAAGACTGTCACATTCACACACACACTTGCTAAGTCTGGGGAATCCAGAGAAACAAGACGAGACACTTACTGGACTTAGGCACTCTGATGTTTCCTTCTGCGCTGTCATCTCTGTTCCTCCTTACTCTCCCTGTGGCTGGTGCCCAGCAGCAATGAGAACCAGAAGTCTGACACCATGGCAGATGACTTTCTCTTGATAACTCTGGGCAGAGGTGAGCAGGAACGACAGCAGGTTCACAGAGAAGGAGGCCCGGGTAGGCTGATGTTGGCCCTGGCCGGCACAGAGACACTTCCAGCACCTGGGAAGGAGCGGGGAAGGAGAGGGGCTGGGTGCACAGTGTGAGAATACTACTTCACTCATTCCTGGGCTCCTCTTGGCCCCGAGAGGCTGCATCATTTGGCTTTAAAGCAACATGAATTCCTACAACAGTAACCACATCCCTCTTCAACTGCAAGTTCAGTAGAAAGGACTTTTGAATTATTCATCAGTTCCTTCAACACACATTCACTGAGCCCTTTCTATATACGAGGCCCTGAACTGAAACCAACCCAATCCCTGTCCTCGGGGAGCTTATCTAGAGGGCTCTCATCAGGGACATGCAAGAAGGGGCCTTGAGTAGCTCATGAGAAAGATGAGCAGAATTTCCATGAGAGAGAAGGGCATTCTGGAAAAGGAATGAAGGAGGCAGCAGGCTGTGGTGGGAAGACACTTGATAGGGATCCAGGAGGCCTGGGTCATGGTTCTGATTCTGTCATTAACTCAAAAGATCCCCTTCCCCTTGCTGGACCTCAGTTTCCCATCTGTCAACAAGGGAGTTTGATTCAGCAGCTTGGGCATTAGAGAGTCTGTGGTGACAGGTGCTGGGGGGGAAGGGACGGTTGGGGAGGGGAGTTTTTACACAACTTGGTATCGTTCAATGGTTTCCCAGACAGCTTGCCTGGGCCAGATGGGCAATTGCCCCTAAACCAGGCCAGGGGAGCCCCATCTGGTAAGACTCAGTGTCGTTCTCCCTTTCTGGGAATGTGTTGTTAATCCTGGGTACCAGCTACTCAGCCCTGGGTCCAGGAATGCGGTGATGACATGCTCTGTGACCAAGAATCTTAAATACGTTGGCGAGGTCTAAGGTGCCCTCAGGAAAGGTAGGCTTGTTTCCAGCGAGGTCACTCACACAGGTTTGAAAGCAAGAAGGCACCAGTAGGCTGGTCCCCCATATTCCAGCTGACCAGGCTCCTGGGACTATTCTGTTCCAAAACCTACTTCTCAGCAAAGGGGACAATGAAGTTTTTGATTATGTTAATCTGCAATTTCCCTGAAATGGTTTGGTTTCAGCCTCCCAGGGCTGACCACCTTAAGGAAACACAGGCAAGATCACCCTGGGACTTGTGCCAGGAACAGAGGACAGCCCAGGTGACTGGTACTGAGGGTGCCCCGGGGGGAAGTCAGGCTGGACGGACCCGTCGAGGTGAGACCAGGGAGGATGTTACTTGCTGGGCCAAGAAGTTAGGTCTCAGAGTGGAGGAGTAGTTTATGAGAGATGAACTTAGGAAGCATCTGACAGTAGTGAGTGGCGTGGCCCAGTGTAGGGGGTGAGAGGGGACTCTTAGTGGCCGGAAGAACGCTTGGACCAGGCCCTGACCCAAACAGAGAGAGTGGATATGGAAACAAGCAGGATTGGGCAAGAATGGGAAAGATGATGCAAGAGGAGGAACCCACAGGACTGACTGGAAGTAGGAAGCAAAGCAGAGGAAGGAAAGGGACAGAAGCCTGGGAAATTTCCAGCTTCCCTCCCCAGCATAGATGCAGCAAATCACACACCTAGAATCACTAAACATCATAGGACTGTGTCCACACAACACAAAATACCTACCACTCAAAACATCAGAAAGCCCCCAGATGCCATCTGGCCCCTGGATATCTGGAAAACCATTCTGCTTTCTGTCTAGATGCTTCCAAAGGGCACAGGAATAATAGGGGTTCTCTGCCCCTAGGCTGCATGGTCCCCCCAAAGCACTCTGCAGAAAGGCAGCCAAGAGCAAAGGTGCTGGGAGAGGGGGAGCCAAGCCCCTTGCTCTCACCAGAAACCACACGGGTATTTTTAGCCTGCAATCAACAGCGGGCCCGCCTCTGGACCAGCTCTGGCCGCCTGGGCCAAGCAGGGCTGTGAGAAATGGAATGGTGCACACCGCAATCAGTCGCGGTGGACGGGAGGCACCCGGAGGGGCAGCAGCTGTGACATCTGAAGCTCCCGGCCCTCAAACTGGCAGAGAGGAGCCTGGCAGGGGAATGGTGGGGGGAGCAGCGCCCCTTAGCATGCTGGAGCCCTGAGGTCGTGCTGTCCCAAATCTGCGATGGCCCAGAAGCATCCAGGCACCAGGCCCCTCCTCCAAAGCACTGCCTCTCTGCTGCTCAATCCCACGCCAGAAAGCCCACCGTCAGCACACCCACCCTTCCCTCTCCCAGGAGGCCTCTCTGCAATGGCCAACTCTGGAAGCCAGGGGGAGGGCGGCAGAGCTGTGCTGCGGTGGGGCTCGAGGGTGGGGAGCTCCAGGAAGCCGGCCAGAGCAGGACACAGAGGGCCCATCCTGTCCGCTGGAGTCGGGGAGCCAACTGTCGCCATCTCTGCTGTCCCTTGCGCCCCCCTGCTGGTAGGAAGCAGGGCTGCATTGAGGGCACCCTGAGGGGCCCCACATCCCTGCCAGGACAGGAGAGGCTGTGGGCAGCGGAGCCCTGTTTACCACTCTTTGACAGCTTCCCTCTCTGGCCTTAGTGGCTCTATGGGTAAAATGACACCCATGGGGGAGCAGCAAGCTAGGTGCCGCGACAGATGCAGCAGAGGCCCTGACCACAGCCTCCCTCCTTCATCCCAGAGCAGAGGACACAAAGCGGGCCTGCACTTGGGGTCCCTTTCCGGAACAGGAGCCCAGAGGATGGGCTGCCGGAGGTGGTCTGGGCCTCATCATCCTGCCCAAACAGGAGCAGTGAGCGCTCTGTTGGGGGGAGGGGTGCAGAGGGGACAAGGAAATGGCTGGGGAGCTCAGGAACCCAGGGCACTTGTCAAAGTAGAAGTAATCCAGAGGCCATGCTGTCCCGCACCCTCACTTTACACCCACTGGCACTGAAATGAGGGTCGTGGGCCAGGGAGGAGGCATGCATGGGACATCTGAAGGCAGGAGCCAATCCCTCCCAACCCACATCCTGGGTCCTTCAAGTGCCCCTTCCATCGGGGTCTCCAGAACCCCAATTCTCCCCAACAGAGTCCTCAGCCTCACAGATGGGCTGTGGGGCTCTGCAGCCATCTGCCAGCCCATGGGCAGGAGTGCGGGGGCTGTGGCATTAAGTGAATTCATGTAGGAGCACGGATCCATGTCGCCCTGCCCCAGAACAGTGTTGAGCAGGCAGACGTGCTGTCTTAGGAAGACGCCCTGCCACCTGTCCCGGAACCCTACACTCCTGGGAGGGCAGATTTGGTGCCAGCAGGGTGCCTGGCTTGAGGAGACAGCTTGACGCATCATTCCTCCCACCCCCCTGCCTTCCCCACCCCCCGCCCCCCCACCCCGGCCACAGTCCCACGGAGTTAGCCTCTCCTTACCAGCATGCCTTGGACAAATGCGCCCCATGCTGGGTGGCTCTGCAGATGTTCAACATCTGGGGGAGTTCCCTGCTGGGCATGAGGAGTGCTGCCTTCCCCGCCAGAACCAAGCTGAGCCGGGGCTCTGGGAGCCGGGGGCAGGATGAAAAGCTGGAGCCCATCCCTGGCTGCCCCACGGGCATCACATCCTCCCTCCTGGAAGGTTGGTACCACACCCAGGGTGCACACACTGGAGCACCCCAAGGCTGGCATGTGGCAGAAACACACTGGTCGCCACAGTGTGAGCTGGTGGTGCTCTGGTGTTTCCTCAACCCCTCAGAAGGCAGGGTGAGAATCGGCCGTCTGACTGCCTTGGGCCGGCCACCTGCCGAGGGCTCGGACGCACACCTAGCTCGCTGGATGTCCGGACTGCATCTCCGCCGCTGCTGCTACCACTGAGTCCAGGAGACCCAGCGATGCCCGCCTCCCGGCACAGCCAGAGAAGAGCCGCGCTGCCTGTGCCCGGGTTGGCCTGCTGGACGGTGGCGGCGGTGAGCGCGGCCCTCTGCTGAGGGCTCAAAGCACCCCAAAAAGCTGTTGGCTGTGGGGGACCAAGAGAAGGGCTGGTCGGGACTCCCCAGAGGGTAGGAAGAAACTGCATGAAGAAGAGGAGCAAGAAGATGGGCGTCTCTCCACAAACGGCCAACGGGACAGTGGCTTCTCTCAAGAGGAAGAAGGAGCTGCTATGCTCCCAGGCAAGGAAGCAGTCGGAGCTGAGAGAGAGGAGCCCCAGGAGGGGCAGTGCGACGCAGGGAAGGGGAAGGAGAGGGTGGGAGCTGGCGGGAGTAATACTGCCCCCTTTTCCACAACAACATGGAAACACAAGCACTCTGACTTTGTCTCATTATTTTCCCCCTCCTGGGAGGAAAACAATGACTATCTTTGCCTGATGGACCAGAAACTGAGGCTCAGAGAAGTTAAGCAACTGGGCCACCATCACACAGCTAGCCTCAGACCTAGAAGGAAATGCCATCCTGATTTGGACATGAAACCATCAATCCCTCTAATCTGTGAGTTCAGGCCATGTAGTCTCCAAGAGCCCTGAATGGCGACCACCTCAGCCCAGGCTCACAGACAGTGGGGTCAGCAGACCCGTGTGGTTTGTGTGCATGAAGGATTACCCCCTCTGTGGAATGTCCTGCAGGATGCCGCCCCTAGGACCACCAGTCCCCACTGTGAAGGTGTCTGGGAAAGTCTGTAGGAGAGACAGCAGGAGGAGATCCTGGGCCCCATGTGGGAGGGCCCCCCCAAATAAACTCCATCCGTGTAGGCTCTTGCTCAGGACAACATGATGGGGAAGTCCAACTGCGTGGACCAGAGTCACCTCCCCACTGAGCTTGTGTCTTTAACTACAAAGCAAGGGGACGGGAACAGGGGATACCTGAGGCCTGACTCAGAGCATCTGGGAAGGAAGAACTCTCAGCCACATCTCCATCCCTGGACTCTCCCTCCCCCTCCACCCCCATCCTTCGGTCTGCCTGCAAGACCCTGCCTATTTCTTAGGCTCTCTCTCCAATCCTCTAGGCACATGCTGGCTATTTGAGGGAATTGTGGAATCTCAAAGTGGGAAGTGACTCCCTGACGTTCTCCTGCTTGACTTCACCTTCATGCAGAATTCCCCTTTGCATCAACTCAGCTGCAGGAGGGCATTAGTTTTGGTTACCTCTCCACTAATGGCGAACTCAGTACCACTCAGGGCACCTGTGCCAGCAGTAGATGGGCAATTCCATTAGAATGAGAGCTTCTCAATATTCTAGGACAGTTTGTGGGGGATGGGATGAGGTGTGGAAGGAGGAAGAGGTGATACAAAATAGGATGTAGGGCCATATAGACTGAAATCTTTCATGCAGAAGGAAATATAACACCTTCTATTTGTGGGAAACCTGAGATAGCAGGTTATAGCCTTCTGCTGCTATAGAGAGGAAGCAGAAATTATCCCCATCGTCAAAGGAGCAGGTGATGGATGCATGGAGACCAGCCCCAGCTGAGTAAGGAACAGGAGGGATGGAACAGGAACCCATATTCTGGCTTGCAGGGGCTTTCTATCCTGTTGACACCCAGAGATGTGCCCAGGCTGGTGCTTTCTGCCACATGCACTCAGGAGCCTGTCCTCAGCACCAAAAGTTGTTGAAATGTATGGTCCACTCTAGCTGGGAGTACGGAGCACCGGAAAAGCAACTAGTATGAAATGAGATGTGCTCACAGCATAAAACCCACCATGGGACTTGAAAAGAACATCACATTAATAATTTCATAATATCGAACACGTGCTGGAATGATACTATTGGGTTACATAAAATATATTATTAATTTAAAAAAAAACTGTTTAAATGATGACACCCGAACATAAAACTAAGACACACGTACTTAAAATACAAAATCCTTCTCAGTGCTAGAGGTCCAGAGAGTCAGAGCCCTGGCAGTTCAGGGTGGGAGAGGGAGGTTTCTGCAATGGGAGGAAAGGGTCTGGGGTGGGGGGGTGGGACGGAAAAGCCCTGAAGGATATGAAGAAAGAAGAAGCTTTCATGGTGTGGGGAAGCGGGGTGCCTTGGGGAGACTGGCAAGGTTGAGGAAGAAGCTTCCTGGTGAGAGCAGTAGAAATGAATCAGGGCAGGAAAGATGTCTCCCAACAGAGGCCCATCCAAGGTCCTGTCTTTGTTCCTTTCGAGCTCCCACTCCAGACTTCACTGTCTGTGGCCTCTTTCCCTAAAATGCACTTAATAACTGATCGTTGAATGGAGCCTACCACATGCCAGCCACTGTGTGAGGTGTTGGGGCACAGCAGTGAACGAAACCTACTTGGCTTCTGTCCTCAAGCTTACAGTTGAGAAAGCAAACAGGCAAAATTGACCAGTGCTTGTGCATTGACCCCCCTGCCCAAAATCCAGTTCTAGCAACTACCATTCTGGCAGCATGTCCAGGAAAAACTCCCTGCTCCATCCCCCCCACCCCTCCTGAAAGAATGAGCCCAAACTCCGTGACTCCTAGGCAGTCAAGTGTTCTGACGGTTCAGCCATGAAAGCCAGTCTACCTAGGGGCCCAGGGACCTATACCTGGATCTACTGGAAACTGTGGGCATTTGGCACCCATGACCACCACGCCCATAGGCCTAGTTGGGGCACCAAAAGGCATGAAGGACCTTCCTGCCTTCCTAGGCCCCATCGTGATCCTGTCCAAGGTGCTGAATTCACTGAGAGGACTGGCTTCTCCAAAAGGGGAAGATAGCACTTGACTCTACTACCCAACCACATACTTCTCAAAACATGGTCCATGGAGTTTATCATGCTCAGATCTGCCAGACCTGGGTTCCCAGTCCTCTCTCCTCTGATCTAACTTCCTCCTCCGCCAAGTTCACTGAAGGACCAGGCTGCAGAGGGCAGAAAGATAGAGGCTGGGCCTCCCTGAACCTTCCAGGCTGACCCAGAGGAAGCCAACAGAAGCAGGAAAAGCACCCCTGGGACCTCCTTAGTTGTACTCTGTAACCCCTTTACATGACTGTTTAGCACTCCCAAAACATAAGGAGATGCAAAGACCCACTGTTGTATGCCACAAATCAGAAACTGGGCTTAGGGTTCTGTGTGTATTAGTACCATAGTCCTCCCTACAGGGTCTGCAGCCTCCCCCACCCCCTCACACACACATATACACATGGACACAATGGAAAGGACTAAGGGCACAGAATATCGTGAAGGTTGCCTCAGTATCAGAGGCTCAGTCAAATCCCAGCCTTGTTAGTAGGCTGGCAGCCCATTCTCATCACTATGACAAGACCCATCACTCAAGGTGGGAGCTGGTGAAGCTGCTCAGAGCTGGGAGAGGCCATCCTCATGCCATAAATATCCTTCACTAAAGACCTTTATCCTTCTTCCCCCTTTACCCTACAGCTCTGAACCTCTCAGGGACAATGTCTCTGCTTCCAGAAGAGAAGAAAAGCACAGCAGGAGAAATGAGGGCTGGATGCAAGAACGACCCCTGGGAATGGAAATCAGGAAAGGCCAGCTTTGTATGACCTTGATCAAGTCATTTTTTTCTCGGGACCTCCATCCTATTCTTCTAGGAAAGTGAGTGATTGCAAAGGTCCCCGACAGCTTTGACATTGAAGGCTCCGGGGTTGTGTGGGCTTTTCCTCTGGAGCCTGGCACACTGACAACATGCACATCAGAGCCAACATGAGCAACATATGTGTCAAAGGGTGGCAAATGTGTCTACAGAAAATCAGCCTGGCACTGCCCTCTGTGGGGATATGGGAAGAGCATAGCCCTCCCCTGCAGCCCAGGACACCCTGCTGCAACTCCCTGTGTACTCTGTGAAATGAGAACAAATGAAAGAGCCTGGCAGAGTGCCTGACCAGAGAGCTACTCCAGAAGGACCCAAATTCCCTCCCTTCCTCTCTCATACCTTGAATGTTTATCTCTTTCATGGAGGATGGTTGGGAAAGGGAAACCGGAAAGAGGAGGAGAAGGACAAGGTCATGGAGAGTGGGAGAGTAGGAGGGACCACAGCTGCCATCATTAATCACCTTCCCCAGTAATCTGTGTCTTGTGACTCAGCACCTGTGACACTGATAAAGTCTGCTGAAGGGATGGAGGTGACACAGTCACAGGCAGGATGTGAGGGCATGGGGGAGGAGGATGCAAGGTGGAGTCCTGCTTTCTGGGTTTCATCTCAGTTGGACACACATACATACACACTGCCATTCTGCAGGCTGTCGAGCCCCCTCCTCCTGCTGCTACCCCATCTGTGCTCAGGCTACAGCCCCCTCTGTCTACTCCCCATGGCCAACCAGGACAAGGAAGGGACCGTTATTAAATATTTTACACATTAGGAATTCCATGAAGTCAGGTGCATTAGAGGGGCAGGAACTGTTTAACGAGGCAAACTGGTATAGTGAAAGTGCAGGAGGAGACTGAGGACCCATCTGCCCTCTCTCAGCCCTCACACAAGATCTGCTTGCTAAATACGTGGACATCAATTGGTTCCTGGCAAACCTTGCTACCAGCTAGCTGTGTGACCATGCACAACTCACAGCTCCTCTCTGGGCATCAGTTCCATCATCTGTGCCATGATGGGGCTGGATTACAAGATCCCGGAAGTCCTCTCTGGCTCCAACAGTCTGTGATTCTCTGAGTCTATAAGTTATCTGCACGTCCCAGCAGATGGCCAATAGCAATACTCATTGGTTGAGCTGGTTCCCACCAATTCCCTATAAGAAATGAACACATAGAGCAAATGCTCTTTTTGGTTCCTATCCATGCAACAGCCACTGTTTATAATTAAAATTCTGAATTATCAACTGTTTTCATTATAAGCAAGGAAGGGGAGAGCAGAACACAGCAGAACAGAATTGCAGGTGGGCTCTTTACAACTCCTTCATTCTGTATTCAACATTCCCTCTCATCTACGAACGTCTAAATGCCCCTCTCTCTCCCTCTTCAGCACCCCCTCCAGTTAAATATTATAAAAAGCAGAATTCTAAGGTGGCTCCAAGATTCTTGCCTCCTTGTGTGTCCACCCTTTATCATTCCTTTCAGTGTGAGTGAGACTCACGGTCATTGTCAGGTAATTAAGGTTTCAAACAAGTTGATTTTTGAGTTAACTAAAAGGAAAACCCTCCTGAGTGGGTCTGACTTAATTAGGTGAAAGCACATAAAAGAGGGACCAGCCCTTCCTGGGGAGAGAGAGACCTCTTAGAGACCTTACAGAAGTAAGCCACTCTGAAGTGAGTGAGCCCAAGTGAGTGCTACATGTCAAGAAACTGTGAGTTGCTCCTAGGAGTGGAGAGAGTTCCTCGGATGGCAGTCAGCAAGAGAATGGGACTTCAGCCCGACAACTACAAGTTGCTGAATTCTGCCACAAATGTTCGGAAGAGGATCCTAGGCTGCAGAGATTAATGCAGACCAGCCAACACCTACACGTGAGTTTTGTAAGACCCTGAGCAAAGGACCTAGCGAAGGTGGCCTGGACTCCTGACTCAGAAACTGCAAGATGATAAAACTTCATGTCATTTTAAACATGGTGGGTTCGTGGTAGTCTGTTACCCAGCAATAAAACATGAATAGAAATTTCTAGCCAGATAAAACGTCACACTAGCACCTGGTGACAAGGCACTGCCTGTAGCCTGCTGTCATGCTGAGCACAAATGGCCTGCTCTCTCTGTGTCTGGGAATAGCTGAGGACCCCTCCCTCTGACCCCGGTCGCCGAGATGAGGCCACAAAGACAAAGTGGCTACTCTACCCAGGGAAGTGCTGCTCCCATAGGAAGGCAATGACATCTGTCCAGTCTAGTACCAACACAGGATGGCAGACACCACCCCAGGGGACGAGTGCCCTTCTATTTCTCCCAGCCAATCGGGTAATGGCATGCAAATGATTCATGAATGCAAATCCATTCACTTCCAGGCCAATTAACAGCCAAGCCATGGGTTCTATCAGTTGCCTCCGGGAGGCTGCCCGCTCCCACCCCCCGTAAGAGAACACCTTGGCACCTAGTGCAGACGCCTGCCCTCTGCCCTTCCTCCTTCTGTGCTCTCCTTCTCACCCCCTCTCTGTCTGCCCCATGGGGCACCAGCCCTTACTGCCTCTGCCGCCACTCCTGCCTTACTGCACCAGAAGCCTCATCCAATGTGACACCAGAGGGCAGAGGGCAGGGCACCCTGCTGAGGCTTTGGAATGTGCCATCCCAAGGCCCAGGGGATGAAGGTGGGGGACAGGCCCTGTCCCCCCATCCAAGCACCCCTCCCACTACAAGTATCCCACTCCTTCCCTGACCCATGCAGGTTGACGGAGAGCCAGGAGACCCTCTGGTGATGAGCAAATCCTATGGCGCATCCTTAGGGCCTAGAGTCTCTTCATCCACCCCGCACCCCTCCCCTGAATCCCTCAGGAGGACGGCTATCCCCAGACCCTGAGACAGGCAGCTGGCAGTTTAATTTTCCCTAGTAAGTAGCCCGGGACTTCTGTTTCCCTGCCATCCTTCCCTGACATCCTAGTCCCACCTTCCCCATGGATCAGGCAAGAAGGGAGCCATGGGAGCAGACGGCGGTGAGGTCTCTGGGAGCTTATCCAAGGACAGCCTGAAAGACCCTATAGTTTATCCTTTTAGTAAAAGCAGAGACATAGCACTGGCCCTATCTCTGGGCACTTGAGAAACACACGAGTGGAGGGGAAAGGAATTGGCTCAGTGCAGGCAAAAGCACTTGCTACAGTTAATTTAGCACCTTCCTAACTTGCCCGTATGTATCTACAAATGCCCCACCGTCCGAGACAGGGATCCCCAAAACTCAGAGTCACAGCCACCCCCTTCAGCGCTCCCACATCTGCACACCAAGGATCTCCTCCTTCTCTGAGCAGAGCAGACTCCACACTTCCCTGCACTAGCACCACAGTCTCGAAGTGTGGCCTCCTGATGAGCACCCCAGAATCCCCTGGGGAGCTGGTGAAGAAGCAGATTCCCTGGCCCTTACTTTAGTAAGTTCTTCAAGTGAATGTCATGTATACGGAAGTTTGGAGACTCACTGTCAAGTTTTTCTGCAGACCTGACTTTCCCACTTTGCTACCAAGTAAATACTTACCCAGAAAGAAAACCATCTGGGAGCAAGAAGAGATGTTTGACCCACTCGTTAGATGATGTGATGGTTACCGGGCAATGTACTTAACCTCTTTAGCTTCAATCTCCACAGGTATGAAATGGGAACCCCCATATGAAGGTGTTCTTAGAAAAATTAAAATGAACCTCTATTATTCCACAATTTTTAACTGGGCTGATAATCTGCTAAATGCAAAAATAACATCTAGTCTCTGTCCTCCTGGAGCTCTATTTTGTAGGAGGAAAGCATAAACAAAATAAAAAATGAGAAAAAACAAGAAAGTATTGTTTAATGTAAAGGCAGCCCAAAGAATTAAAAATAGAATAAAAATGGACTACCATAGCCCATTCAAGAAGTAGACTGAGATGCCCACTATTTATGACAGAAATTGAAATTATAGTTAAAAATCTTCCCACAAAGAAAACTCAGGGGCTGGTAGGCTTCAGTGGTAAATTCCACCAAACTTTGGAGAAATAAATATCACCAAATCTATTTAAACTCTTCCAGACAATTAGGAGTTTTACTCAAAACTCATTTTACAAGCCCAACATTAGTCTGATACCAAAACCAGACAGAGACATTGTAAGAAAACTGCAGACCCGATGCCTCGGGTGATAGATTCAAAAATCCTGAACCTTTTTTAGGAAATGTATCCCAACAATATAGTAAAAAGACAATCTCAGAAAAGCAAGGGGAACATATCTCAGGAATACAGAGTTGGCTTAAAATTTTAAAAACCAATGGATAGGGTGCCTGGGTGGCTAAGTGGGTTAAAGCCTCTGCTTTCAGCTCAGGTCATGATGTCAGGGTCCTGAGATCGAGGCCCGCAATCGGGCTCTCTGTTCGGCGGGGAGCCTGCTTCCTCCTCTCTCTCTCTGCCTGCCTCTCTGCCTACTTGTGATCTCTCTCTCTCTGTCAAATAAATAAATAAAATCTTAAAAAAAAAATCAATGGATGTAACTCACCATGTTAATAGACTACAAAACAAAAGCCATACAGTCATCTCAAAAGATGCAGAACATCTTTTTGGCATTTGACAAAAAATCCCAAAGTCTCAGCGAACCACGAAGTAGGAAGAAAATTCCTCAAACGGATAAAAGGAACCTCCAAAAATGAATAACAATGCAGCAGACGTCCTGCATAGTGGTGAAAGGTGAGAGAGGGCTCAGAGGGTGGCAGGAGCCGTGCAGATGGGAGGATGGAGAGAGGGTCGCAAGCGCATGCTCGAGGGGAGGCTGTGGGGTAGAGTCCGCTCCTCTGTGTGCATTCTAGCCGCTGGCCCTCGGGACATGCGGCTCCGTGATCTCCGCAGACCCCCGTCTCCCGTCTCCCCCTGGCCAGTCCAGGCTGTCCACTGCAAACTTGGGGTCACTCCAGCTCATCGTCCTGTGTTTGGTTATGTCTGCCTCCCCTCTCAGGACTAAGACCTCTTCCTCCTACCCCAGCACCTAGAACTGGACCTGGCATGAGGCAGGCATACAATAAATGTTTCCTGAATAAATAAACAAATGGCGAGTTCACTAATTAATTCATGAGTGTGGAGCAAGAGAAACATTTCAACCAGCCCTAGCCTCTGTGTCAGACCTTTTCCGCTCCGCAACCCCCAGCAGACCCCCAGCTCCCACCCTCCTTCTTCAGCAGCATGCTTGCCTGCTCTCTCCACCCGGAAGCTGCAACCACGTGGGCAGGCCACAGGGCAGTCGGTGCTGGCCGGCTCCTGGCAGCCAGCAGCAGGGCCTGACCTAGTTTGGAGCTGGCCGAGGTTGACATTGCCACGGCAAAAGCAGCTCCTCGGATGGGCTTCGTGTGCTGGGTTCTGAAGCAGGATTCAGCTTCGCAAGCCAGAAATTTGGGTAACGCGCTAGGGGTGTGGAACCCTGTCTACCCCTGCCCCCTGGGAGGTGTGAGGGACATTGCGGAAGGAACCGGGGGCAAGGACTCCTTGAGTCCATTGATGAGCTTATGCATTTTATTGATTAATTCATGCATTTTCCACACACTTTTTTGGGTGGATTTTCTATATTAAATAGCAGCAATGTAGGTCAAACACAGAACTATTGCCAAGGGTCTCGAGGTAATTAAGACATTGCCTCACCCCTCAGTTACTCACTGTCAAGAGTCAGGGAGGAACATCAATGAACAACCAACATAAAAGTAGATAATAGTTAAATGAAGATGTGTGCCCCCACCCAAGGTGGCACTTTCGTGGAAGAAGAGGCCAAGGGGGACCTCATAGTGGACGTGGATCTTGAGACCCAAAGGACAAGTAGCATCTTTCTAGGTCGGTGTTGGGAAACAATCTAACAAGGCAGGGGGGCAGCACGTGCTAAGGTCCAAGATGCGAGCGAGCACGGTGTGCCTGGCTTCATGCTGGGTCCCACCACCAGAACCTCAGAGGAGGGAGCAGGGCAAAGCAGGGCTGACCCACAGACAGACCACAGGGACTGTGCTCAAAAGTTAGATGTGGTCCTGTTAGCAATGGGGAGTTATGGAAGGATTGGGAGCAGGGAGGGGACATGGTCAGCATTAGCTTGGTAGATGCAATGTAGGGTAGGGGAGGAGGTCAACGCTGTAGGCAGACTAAGCAGACTAGAGTCTGGATAAGCAATGATGAGGTCTGGAGTAACAAAACTGGAAAGGGAGGCTCAGGCCAGACCCCGAAGGTATAGTTAGGAAGGCCTTGGGAAGAGAAGAGGGCATGCAGCCAGGCCCTGCACCCTGGGGCTCAGCATGCACCCAACTCATACTCTCTGGCCCCCTACCCTTCACTCCTTATTCTGGGTACCCCACAGAGCCATGTGCCCCCCAAAACCACTTTCTTCCTCAGGGGTGCCACTATGTGCCCTCTCTGCTGCCCCTCTATGGCCCAGCCGTCATCCTCAGCCTCATGCTGGACAGAGGGAAGTGGGGAGAGTTGCAGGGACAAAGCTGGAGCCCAGCCAAGCAGAAGGGAAACTACGCTGATGGAGAGGGGCTGCTAGGTGTCCTTTAGGACTAACAGGATCTTCTTTTTGGAGGCAAGGTCTGAATTCCTCCCCCATTGCAGTCTACCCTGTATCAGGGCTTTTGTTGGGCATCACCTCTGAGCTGAGCTTACAGAGAGGGACTGATGGGTCCTCAAAATCTGAACTCTCCCCACCAAACCATGAAATAGGAGCCTGGCCCCCTGGAAACACCAGATGGATGTGTGAAGGGATCAAGGCTTCCTTCACCCAGTCAAACCCTCAGTCCCTAGGAAGTGGCACCTCCCAAAGGCTGGGCACCCAGGAGGCCCTGACTGCATCCCCAGGGATCATGAGTGCCACCGCCTGTGGCATCCAGCAGGAAGAAGGAAGAGAGGAACAGGCATCTGATCTCCTGGCTGGCGGGAGTGGGCTCTGAATGCCACTTAATGCAGTATGACACCAGGGCCCCGTGGCAGCATAAATATTTCACATCATGGTAACTGAATCTGACATCCCCTCGGTGGCACCCCCAGCATGCACCTTCCCTAGCCATCTCTACCCTGGGACCCAGGGATCAGGACCAGGAAAGGGAGGGGGGGCTCTAGCCCTGCTGTCTCAGCAGGTATCCCTGTGGGAACAGTCCTGTCCCTGCCCCAGCATGAGGGTGCAGACAGGAACTCTCCCAGGCCTGTGGGTGCAAGAGAGCCACTCTGGCGTGCGAGAGAGACTAGGAGACAGATCCATTGATACAACTGAGGCAGGTAGAGAAAGTCCATTTGGTATGATAGGGTCCTAGAAGTAAGAGACCCAGGCCTCATCTCAGCTGGGACACTCACTATGGGCAAGTCTCTTCCTGTCCCTGAACCTCAGTATCTTCATTTACAGAGGCAGTAATATGCCTACCATGTAGGGCTCTCATGGAAGACAAAGTGGGTATCAATGGGAAAGCTCATTGTAAAGAAAATGCCAAGCAAAGGTCGGTCAAGGCTATGAAGAGACGAAGCTAGAAGCTGTGGCAGTATGGATGGCAGGGCCGGGGGGACAGCCAGGCTAGGCAGGAGAGCAACTTCTTTGTCCCGATGAACAGAGATGGATATGGGGGCAGGGCTCGAGACTGCTGTGCCTGTTGGGCTCTATCCCCCGCCCGGGGAATAGTCAGGAATCAAGACTCTGGGGGTTCACCCTCCCCAAGTCTTAATACCCTGTCCCTTCCCACAGTCTTTCTCAGCCCTCACAGCTGAAGGAGGCAGCAGTGATCAGGCAGGCTCCCCAGGACCACAGACATCCCATCACTGAGACCACTCCCGTACTTTCTGGTAGGAAGCTTTAGAATCACCTTGACCTTCAAGAACCCAACCATCCTTCTTAGGGAAACCATCCTATGAGTTAAAATATACCAAATGGTCCTCGGTGACATAGCTGAGTACCCATGAAAAATTCTGCAGTAACCCTGGCCAGAGGGATTAGCATTTGGACAGATGTCACAAAGCGCCTCCTCATGAGCTGACCTCCTTCATTCTCACTGCAACCCTAGGAAGCTGGTGCAAAGTTATTATCCCCGTTTTTCAGGCAAGGAAACAGACTTGGAGACTCAAACCATTGCTCCCTCTTAGGCCCCCGCTACGCCAGTCAGCCCAGACTGCCTGAGCACCTGCTTGGTGCAGGCATCAAGAGGCCGCCGGTGATACGGAGGCGCATGCCCAGGCGCATGCCACATGGGCCCTCGGGGGCAGAGCAAGACCCGTGGCGTGCGGAATCACACCAGGAAGGGGCTTTGGCAGTATCTTCACTCGGGTTCCACGCTGCATAGATGAGGAATGCAAGGGGTCAGCGTTTTCTGTAAAACCCCAGAGAGTGAATATTTTAGGCTTTGCGGCCACATAGGTCTCTGCAGTGTATTATCCTTTCATTATTTTTTTTTTTTTTTACAACCCACTCATTTAAAAATGTAGAAACCATTCTTGGCTTGAGGGCTGTACAAAGTAGGCTGGCTGGAGGCGGGATAGGGCCACAGGCTGGAGTCTGCCAAACCCTGTTCTAGGGGGACAACATGTCGGGTTGCTTCCTGAGCTGGGTTCAATCCACCAACCAACCAATTCTTCGAGCACTTGCTAGATTCCCAATGTATTCCCAATGCTGTGCCATGAGCCGGAGGGCAGAGGAGGTCACATAACCCGTGGCCTGAAGTTGCCAACAGTAGGCGGGCAAGATAAATAGGTAAGGAATTCACGTCACCTCCAATGTGACGGAAAGCTCTACTGGTCATGTGGAGCAGGGCCTCCTATGTGCCGTCCCCTGCATGGTGGCAGACATTAGTGTTTACTTTTCCGTGGCCCTCGCCACCAGGCCTGTGTGGCACATGGGGGCAACGACCTATGTCCGTGCTCTTCACGACGCCATCCCCAGCACCTAGGACAACGCCTGGCAGAGAGGAAGCCAGCAATATTTGCTGAATGAATGAATGAGTGAGTGAGTAATGACAACCACAGAGCTACGGCTAGGGTGGGGTGGCTGGTGAGAGCCACCAGAGAAATCTGAGAGACGCAAGGATTGTACACCTTATCCCCCTCCATTGTGGAGCCAAGTGGGCTGATTGAGCCTAGAAATATAGCCCCATGCACCAGAAGCCTTCTGCTCCATTCTCTCTCCACCCCATCCGCCCTCCCTCCACCCGGGGCCTCCGCTGACTCACAGCAGCCGCTAATCACACCCCAGTCAAGCATGCTTAATTAAGCCCCAGTTACCCACAGCTTCCTAGCGAGAGGAAAGATGGGACTCCAGTCGCGTGCCAGGCCAGAGGGGGCTGGGCCGGGTGTGGGACTTGGGGGAGACGCATGCAGAAGACAGCAAGTCATTCCCCGGGAACTTGTTGTAGAAATGGTAATAGTAATAAATAATCATGATGACACGGTACCTCTTCTATGCCAGCCTGGCTCGAACACTTTCTGTGTATTAACTGAAGCCTCTTCATAGCGAATTTGTGACATGGCTCCATTTTACAGGTGAGGTAAATGAGGCTCAGAGAAGCTGCATGACTTGTCCAAGGTCACACAGCCAGGAAGTAACAGGTGAAAGGACTCCCCGTTTCCTGTTTTCCATATTCAGAGATGGGAAGGGCTACCGCTCGGTGGCCTGGGCTCCTCCAGGTAGGAAAGCCATCCCGACTCACACACAGGGGTGCAATCCCATTTCTAACTCAACTCACACCAGTCATACGCCTACTATGTGCCACGAGGCCCAGGAGGGAGCAGTTGAAGAGGCAGAGTCTGTCCCACAGGGAGCTCGCAGACCAGGGGGGAGTCATGCCCTGCCACTGTGGGAACAGCACTACAAATACACCAGAAAATGCACCCCCTGGCGGCTGGGACAGAGGCTGGGGTAGAAAAATAGCCTTTCTGGAACAGAAAGGTGCCTCCTAGCACCAGATATCAAGTTTATCACATTCCTTACTTTGCCTTCAGAACCTATAATCGCACATGTATTGGGAGGCCCCTCTGTCACTCCTGCTAGTGGCGCGAGTGATTTCCCCCCCACGAGACCATACACTCCGCAACACCAAGTCTCCCAGAGGCTGACACAGGGCCGGGCATGAAGTTTGTGTTCAGTAAGCAATTTTAAATAAGCAAGTGTATGAAACCTATTTCCCACCCTTGAGGAACTTGCAGCCCTGGAGAGGAAAGAGAGGTGGGGAGAGACAGTCGCAATTCAGTGTGATGAATGCAACAGGACCAAGAAGACACAGGGTGCCTGGGAGAAGTGGGGAGGCATCCACCTGGAATAGGGGAGCTGGGCATGGGGTCTCAGAGAGGAGGGTACTACAACCAGGTCCTGAAGAAAGAGTGGGAGCTTTCCAGGAAGCTGAGAGCACAGCCCTGGAGAAACATGGAGGAGTGACTCCCCCAGCTCTGTTAGAGAAGCTTGAAGCAGCTTCATGAGGCTGAAGTATGGAGGGCAGGTCGTGGGGAGGGAGACCAGAGACACTGCTGGAGAGGGGCTGGAGCAGATCTCGAGAAGTGTGGAAGCAGGTGAGCTTGGGGCCAGCAGACCAGCCAGGAGGCTGGTGAAGGATGCTGAGTGTTCAACGGGAGCAGAAACAGTGGGGATAGCAGGTGGGCAAGAAGAAGAAGAAAAGTGACATTGAGTGCACTCAGAACTAAGTGATCATGTCGCTGTGAGAGGAGAGAGGACACATGAGCTCATAGAGTCTCAGCTTCTCCCACCGGAGACGGGGGATAAGACAGTCCATCCAGCAGGGTCGTCATGGACCTCCACAGAGCCAGAGAGTCTAAAGGGCCTTGCAGGATCCCACTGGCAGTGGATGGCTTTTCCAGCGGCCCCTTGCTGTCCCATTATGCTGCAGTTTACCCCTCAGCATCGCCCAGCAGAGCCACGCTCAGAGGGAACGAGCACTGCTGGGATAGGAGCAGTCTCCTGGGCTTCCAGCCACACTTGCGTGCCCCAGGCACGTGTCCCAGCAGAGGGGTGGGGTGTCCTGCCCAGAGCAAGTCTGCCCCCTCTGTAGGACTCCAGGTCCCTGGCAAATCAAAGCTGCTCAAACCTCCCCGCTCATACACAGTCTTCTTTCTGAACCAAAGAAGCAGCCCATTTACTCATTCATTTCACGGAGCCCAAGCAAGAAAGAGAAGCCACTCTAGACCTTTCAACCAGAGGGATTTAAATCAGGGATCTGGTTGTAAAGTAACCAAGGAGGCAGGACACCCCAGAGATTAGCAACAGCAGGAAACCGCCCCCTTCCACCCACTTTTGCTGGAAGGGAAAGGCAGTGCTCCAGGACCCCAGGAGCTGAGGCCACCCCACGGAAGCTGGAATGACCGCAGGCCAGCCAGAGAGAGTTGGCCCCGGGCAGGGCTGCTCAGCAGCAGCCAGGGAGGAGACAGATGCTTGCAGAGACCTGGCTGGAAACAGAGAGAGGTTAGAAATACCCTGGCTTTTCCTCCACCTTCTTCCACTGCCCCTGATTGGCTGGACCTATTCAGAAGCCAATAGGTGAAGGAGTCTGGAAAGCGTAGTTCTCTGTGCCACAACAGGGAGAAAGGCAGGAAGTGGATCTGGGAGCAACCGGCCAATGATCAGCACACGCATTCATTCTTTCACCCACTCACCCGTTCAGTAAACATTGGTTGAGCACCTGGGTGCTGGGGCGATCGTGACAAGTGAGAACTCTGGGTCCTGACCCCACTCAGCAGAAAGTCCACTGGCACCTGGTCTGGACCCCCCTCGGCGCCCACGGCCCCTGCGCAGCTGGCCTTGGTAGGGGGCTTGGTGTAGAGCTGCGGGGGCTTGGGAAGCTTCTAGCGTGCAGAGTAGATGGAGCTGGGCTCTGTTCAGGCTGTGGATCTGGAAGAGCTCAGGGGCTCTGCCTCCTCCCCAGCTGAAATCTCACAGCTCAGAATGAAATGTCTCCAAAAAGGGAAGAAAACCCTGAAATCCCACTGTTTGTCTTTGGAGCCTGGGAAGCGAGGATCTAATGAACATGAAACGTGCGGGCTGCTCAGAAGTTGTCTTTGAAACCTCCCCAGGCTGGCTTTGTCAGGGAGCAGCGTCGTCTTTCAAAGCTGCCGGGCTCCAGCTCCCCTCTCCTCCTTCCTCGGTAGCAGGCCACAGTTAATTAGCCAGAGATGTTAAACGTTCCCTAATTCCTGGGAGAAGTCCCCAGGCTTCCAGGACGACTGGTAGCAGGGCTGAAAAGCTGCATACTTCCACTCCTCCTACCCCCCAACCTCGTGCCCACCCCTCCCCTGCCAGCACGCTCCCAGCCTGGGCCCTCCTGGGTCTCCTTCCCCTCCTCCCTACACCTTCACACTGGCCTGTGCAAAAAGCACACCTCTGCTTCCTGAAGTCTTGTCGTCTAGAGTCCAAGCCCACCTCTTCCAAGAAGACTCCCTAGATGTACCACACAAGTGATGACCAGCTACACCCTAAATCTTTGCCCTCTTCAGCGTCCTTGTGCACAGCCCTCCCCATTCATATAGGCCCAGGGGGCTGCCCTCATGCCCACCATTCAGTGCAGCCTTGCTGAAGAAAAAGGGCTCCAAGCTAGCTAGTCCCTGAGGATTCATGCCAGCCCAGGAGAAGGAGAGGCAACAGGCCGGAATATTCCAGAGCTTCATCATACAGACATTTACAGACAGGTCACGCAGAGTCATAGCCTGAGATTGGGGGTAAAACACACCCCTCTCTGGGCCTCAGTTCTTCCTCTATAAGGCAGGAGGGTTGCCCTAGCAGGGCACCAGAATGACCGGAGGGCTTAGGCCTCCATCGCCAGATTGGGGCCTCAGCTTCAGGATTCAGCCAGATTGGGGCGGGGCCTCTGCAGAATTTGCATTTCTAATGAGGCTGCAGGTGGTGCAGCCACGTCTGGGACCACGTTGGAGAGCACAGAAGGAGATGGCAGGATTTTAAGCTGTATTCATCAAAGCTCCAAGGGGTTGCAGCAAGCTAGCTCACTCAAGGGACATGTGTGAGTGGTGTTGGGAGCTGGGGGATGCTGAGTAGGCGGCCCCCAGCCCCCACCCACCATACCCGAGCGCCTGGCTTTTAATCAGTGTTGTTTATTTCCATGCCCAGGTAAGAGTTGGTCGGGACCAGCTTCCATGCTTTAAGTGAAGTGTTTTAAAACCTGTCACTTAGATTAGCAGTCAGCGCGGTCCCTTCCAGCGCTGACATTCCAGGGTCCCCTGCTCATCCCACATCCCCTCTTAGGCTTCTCCTACCTCCCATTTCTTCTTACAGTCAAGGATGGGGGCAGCAGGAACAAGGCCAAAGATTCAGGTCTTGACTCATAGGAGAAGGGGTGTGGGAATGGTGGGGAGGCTGGTGAGTCCCCAGGTCATTGTCACTGGGAGGCACATTTCAACTCAGAGATATATCTCGAAGTGCTGTGGGGTGTGTGTGTGTGTGTGTGTGTGTCCCACACACACCTAGGCTTGCAGCCCTCACTCTGTAAAAGGCCCCAGTGGCCAGATGAGTTGGAGAAGCTCCTGGAAAACATACAGTAGCTAACGCTGCATTTGGATGTGTGCACGTGTGTGTGTCTTCATGTCTGCATGTGTGATGTCTTTGCACACAAATGAGTTAACTGAAAGAGATTTTAATTGAAATGATCAGGGTGTAGACCGATTCTAAATACAGCCGAAGTCTCCTAGAATCGCAACATTTTGGAACGAAACCAAAGATCATCAGTTCCAAACCCCTCGCACATCTGAGGAGAAACGGAGGCTCCTGTGGAGTTGGCACCAGGGTTGCCCGGCTCGTGGGTCAGTGCTCACCCCCAACCATGTGGGTGTCTAAGCCTCTCCCACGCACCAGAATGACGTCAGCCGAAATCGATGAAACATCATGGCCAATGGACAAAAATGTTCACAGAAAATGATCCAAGACAAATAAATCCCTTCCCAGCCCTGCCCGCCCCCACTCACACTGCGGTTCCCGGGCCAGGGCTCCTAGGGTTGTCGCTTGCAGGAGGAGGCCTGCCCAGTCCTGCAGCCCAGCTCAGGGAGCCTGCAAAGAGAGCAGTGAGGACAAAAACAAGAGGGGAAGGAGCCTGACCAGTTAAAGATTAATGGGGTTCTCTCTGGGACCCAGAGATGTGCAGGGATTAGAAAAAAGACTAGTTGAGTAGCAGGGGGGACAGACAGAAGGACATGTATGTGTGTATAGACCCACAACAGAGAGATTATCACCCTGGATGTGTGTTTGTGCAAACAAGAGAAGTCAGCGGACTGCAGAGCACTATGCAGGCTGAGGAGGAACACACACGCACGTCCGCAAACACGCACACACGCGCACACGTGCACGCACGCACACAGGAGGGCGCAGGTGAGTACCGGGAGGGGAAGCCCCGGCAGAGCCAGCCAGGGTGTAGCTCTGCTTGTGTCTCATGGGCTGTGTGACCAAGGACTGTAGTGTGTCTGTGCATGCGTGCCCCGGGAACCTGGAGGGACAACCAGGAGGACAGGCCGTGGCATCCCACAGCCAGCAGCCCAGGGGACCGTACACCACTCCCCAAGGGGCTCTCGGCCCCCAGCGCCCCCTCTCCCCCCCCAGCCTCACCCTGTGGCTGCTCAGGCCCTCTCCTGCCTTCACCTCCCACGCTCACCACCCCACCCCTCTGCCCTGGAGTCTCCTCCTTCCTCCACAGGGGTGAATATCCCTGGCATAGGACACGCTCCAGCCTGGGACAAGTCTCTCTGCTCTCCGTACAGCAACCACCGAATACCTGCCCGCCCCCCACACCGCCTTCTGTCTCTCAGCGCTAAACACGGGCCTCGAGTTACACAACCCGCCTTGCAATTTTGTCTCTCCTTCTATTGTGTCACCTTGGACAAGTTACTTAGGCCTTTCTAAGCCCTACTTTATTTGGTTTAAAAAAAAATAGAATTGCTGTGAGAAACAAAGGAGGTAATATACATGAAGCCCCTGGCAGTGTGCCAACCATAAATTGGTTACTAGTACTTTCCAGTGTCTCTAGCCCCTGCCCCCAGGGGTAGGTTTTTGTCTCAGAGCCCCAGGGGCTTCCCAAATCATACCACCTTCTTGAAATCCTCAAGCCGGAAGTGACTTTAGGGTCCAAGCGTGGCCTCATGCCCACAGTGCTCACAGAGGTGTAATGTGTATTAATAATGATCCAAGACCAGAAGACAGACCTCCTGCTTACTACTGTCAGCCTTCGGCTTGCTGCCGTCAGCCAGAGCCAGAGGATCTCACAGTGGTCTTCTTGGAAGGTTGTTTCCCATGGATCTGGGTAACACGGAGCCCCAAGGTGGGGGCAGAGTAGAGGACACAGGAGGACAGAGCCCTGCCTCCCTCTAGAGTCCTGAGCAATTCAGCTCTGGCCCCCAACTTGCATTCCCACCTAGCAAAGTCAAAGTTCTGCAGAGAACTGTATCCATTTGAAGGCAATTTAGTGCCCATCGGGGGTCTCTCTCCTAGGTCCCCTGGGGGGTTAGCCCCCATCAATAGATAGTGAACAAAGGACTCCCCCAACCACATGCTGTCCTCTCCCTGAAAGAAAGGATCTCAAGTTATTACAGCCGTGTCCATCTCATGATATTTCTTTAGCACAGACCAGTGCCAAGGAGCCTACAAACCCAGCCCTTTGTCCCGGCTCTGTGTCCTTAGCACACCTCAATCATAGCCAACAGGATCAACAGTGTCAGTGTGGGCAGGACTGTGCCCAAACATGCCCCCTCCTGGGGCACAGGAATCCCAGGGGAGGAGCGGAGACTGGCTACAAAAGGACACCAGAGTTCACATCTCTCGTGTTTGTTCATCAGGGCTCTGGGAATAGGAGGCTAGTGCATGGGCAGGAGACGACTATGGCAGGGACAGGTCTGGCCAGAAGAGAGAGCAGAACATGTCAGGAACCCAACCGCTGGGAAGAGAAATGCTGAAGGGGTGCAGGGATATCAGGCAGAAGGTGGGTATGGCTGGAGGGCTGAGGAGTAGAAGCATTTCCACACTCACCTTCCTCACCTCCTCCCTGCAGTGACAGAAGAGTTCTCAAGCCCCTGCCCTGACTGCAGGGCTTCTGGGGACAAAGGAGACATGGGAGGAGGCAGAGACCAGGCCCAGGAATTCAGGCATTCAGCCACCCATTGCAATTCCTTAATCCTAGACAGAGGAACCAGGAACCGTGGCAAGATAGAGCACCCTGCATGCAGTGGTGCCCCCCACCTTTCAGCACCTGATGGGGAGGGGGCAGATAAAGGGAGGGGACTTTCTCCAAAAGGCCCTTCATAGATCCCCTGTCCCTCTACAGATAAACAGCAGCCAGTTGTGTCCTGCTCATCAGGACCCTGTGGCCAAATCTACAGCAATCACACCATTCACTCCCTCCCCCAAAACCTATTTGTCCAACTGCAGTATGCATCACCAACCTGTAATGTGGTTCATTCATTCATTCCTTCAGAGAGCCGGTATAGCACTAGAGCTAAGAGCATGGACTCTGGAGCCAAACCAGATGGCTGGAATCCCAGCTCTGCCAGCTGACGGCTGTGTGATCTTGGGTAAGTTACTTAATCTCTCTGTACCTCTGTTTCCTGATCTGTAGAATAGGGATAATACTAATAACTACCTTATAGGATTATTGTGAGGTTTAAATAGGTTGATATATGCTAAGTGCTTTGAATAATGGCTGGCACATAATAAAAGCTAAGTGCTTGATGGGACTATTACTTGTTGAGTCATCAAAATATGACTGAGCCCTGACTGCGTGGTAAGTGCTATTTCAAACACTAGGATCCCATGGTCAGCCGTCCCAACATGGTCTTCAGTCACAGGGAGCTTATATTTTAGTGAGGGAGAGAAACATTCAATAATCACTAAAAAACAAAACAAAACCAAACAAAACAAAACAAAACATTGGGGGAGGGGGAGCCTGGGTGGTTCAGTTAGTGGAGCATCCAACTCTCCGTTTGGGCTCAGGTCATGATCTCAGGACTGTGAGATCGAGCCTCGCCTTGGGCTCCACTTTCAGCAGAGAGTCTGCTTGAGACTCTCTCTCTCCCTCTGCTTCTGCCCTTCCCCCTACTGGTTCTCTCTGTAAATAAATAAACAAAATCTTTTTTAAAAAATGAATATTTACAAACTGTAATAAGAGATAGGAAGGCGGGGGCACCTGGGTGGCTCAGTCGTTAAGCGCCTGCCTTCGGCTCACGTCATGATTCTGGAGTTCTAGGATCAAGCCTACATGGAGCTCCCTGCTCGGCGGGAAGCCTGCTTCTCCCTCTCTCACTCCCCCTGCTTGTGTTCCCTCTCTCGCTGCATTTCTCTCTGTCAAGTAAATAAATAAAATCTTAGAGAGAGAGAGAGATAAAGGCAAAGAATAGAAAAGTCTGAGAGCATATAACAGGGGACCCAACAGATTTGCGGGTCAGGGAAGGCTCTTCCGGGTGTGACTTTCATCTCGCTCTTCGCCTCTGAGGCTGACCTCCGTGTGGAGGCCCCTGACCTTCAGCAGGCACCCACCAAAGACAGAGCCCTTCACGGGCCTGGCTGCGGTGGAGTCCGTGCTCGTTGCCTGTGTGAGACATCCAGACAGGGCTGGGGCCCCATCACCTGCTCCCACCACAACCCCACTTCTGGGCCTGGGGTGGCCTAGGAATAGAACCACAAGTCCTGCTCTGATTCCTCACGTTGTCCAGCCGAGAACAGACACTCTTCCTGTGGAACTTCCTGGCATACTCTGGCCACTCTGAAGGTCACAGCCATTTGTCAGGAGGCCTTCCTTCGCCTTAGAGACTGCCCTAAAGCTGATCTTCAGCCAGGAAGCCAAAGCAACGCACGGTGCCAGGCCCTTTACGGTTCACGCAAGCATGTTTCGCTCTCTCCTGTGGTCATCACGGCATCTCAAGTCAGCACTGAGATTGTTGTCATACCTATTTTGTAGATAAAGAAACTGAGCCTCCCAGAGGTTAAACCACTTTCCCAAATCACACATTATTATTAATGGAACAGCTAGGACTCCAACTGAGGCCTGCAGTCTTAAAACATAATACGGTCTTTTTAATAACATGAGTAATAATCATTCATGTTCTCTAATGTTTAGAGAATGTCATGGCAGGTACCACTGTAAGCTGGAATCACTCAACCCCTACGATAACGCTCTGAGGTGGGTGCTATTGTTAATCTTCTGTTATAAGTCAGGAAACTGAGGCACAGAAAGGTAAAGCCAGGTGCCCAAGGCCAGTTAGATGAGTCCCGATGCAGAGATGCCGAGAGGAGAGTCGCAGAATGGTGGAGCTGGGAGCAGCCTTAGCAGTCCTGGGCTGAAGACCCAGAGAAAGAGACAGTGAGTCCCAGTGAAGCCCTGCAGAGCTGGGCAGAGCCCATGCCACTCGCTCCCTGTGCTGCCTCTCTCACCACCGTCCCTCGGGCCTTGCCCTCCATGCCACCACCCCCCCCCCCGTTGCCTCCATGCAATCCAGGGCCTGCACACAGCCTTCTCCAGCTCTGTTTCCCATCACCCTGAACATACCACTGGGCCCTCTGACACTGTCGCCAGCCCCGGCTGCGGGCCTGCTCAGAAGCCTCAGGGCAAGGTGGCACCTCCTCTCCAGAAGGTGACTTGGGTCTTTCTCCAGAAGGTGACTTCAACCCAGCACACTGACACTGGGCTATCCTTTTTTTTTTTTTTTTAATTTTATTTA
>PITA01011602.1:0-31891 GCA_004023965.1 Spilogale gracilis | reverse complement strand
CCCTCTCTCTGCAGTGCCCAGGCTGGTCTCAGCCTTCCTCACAGGACATTGGGTGAATGGAGAATTCTTTTTGCTTTGTCCTTGCGTGCAGAGCACCGACATGCCGCTGCCCCCAGAACGCCACAAGGCCCCTACTACTCCTGTCTGCACACCTTCTGAGAGCTTAGCCCCTTTTTCCCTGGGGACAAAACCAGGGGAAGGGTTTGTTCAGGAGTTTCCCAGGGTAGGGAAGTAGGCAGCCCTCACCTCTGGCTGGGTGATGTGGGAGCACAGAGGGGGAGGGGACAGGCACAGGAGTGGGGCAGGCCCAGCTGCCTGCTGCCCGTCCCACAAGGTGACCTACCATTGGTGCTCTCCCTCCCAGGCCTCCCTGGGGCTTGATTCTCCAGAGGCCTCATGTGGAGGACAGAGCCACAGAGGAAGAGAAGGAGGCTGGTGTGCAGTTTGGAGGGCCCCACGGCCCAGAGGCTGGCTCTAGCGTCCCTGGGGATGGGAAAGCAGGGCCTGTGGGGAGTTGGAGAGGGGACCGCAGAGCCTGCTGAGGGGATGCTCTCCCTCCCAGTTGCTCAGAAGCATCCAGATAAGGCCTTGTGCTGAGCTGGCATGTTTCTGCCTCCCAGCTGGACCACAAAATAGAAGGAAACATCTATAAAGTTCCTGAGCTGCCTCTGTGGCTGGAAACCCTGCCAAGGGGCTGCTGGTTCCCCTTCTAATTGGTCTTAATTTCCGTGATTTGCAGGTCCCAGGCTCACTGAGAGCCCATTCCCCATCATGATAGATGGGCAGGAACAGCCGGCCTGGTGAACTCTGTGCTCTGTGCTGATCTAGCGGGGTCCCGTGTGGTGCAGGGCAACCCAGTCCGCCACCCAGGCTCACCCAGAGCCCCACACCCTAAGCCCACTAGAGCATGTTCCTTTCTCCCAGTTAACCTCTGTAGGACAGTGCCCCTCCCTTCACACACACAGCCGTAGGATTTGGAAAGAGAATGGTCTTCGACTCGAGGCTCAGACTAGAGATCTGGCCCATCCTCCTGAGAGCCCCTCCCAGGGCCTGGCACAGAGTAGCTGCTCAATTAAACACATGTTGCTCTACAGCTTGTCTGATCTTGGGGGACTTGACCTTATACCACGTAAGCTTGGGTGTCTCCTGTCTCCCGCTCTCTGGTCCTGCTCTTGTCACAGTGACTGAAGTCTAAGTCTGGAGTCGGGCTGCCTTAGTCTGAATCCCAATACCTTAGTCCTGGCAAGGTAATCTTGGGAAATTCCTTAGCTTCTCTATGCCTCAATTTCCTTATCTTTAAAATGGGGTAATAACACTACCTACTTCATTGGCCCATGATATAAAAAAGTGTGCTCTGAGAGCAGAATAACGGATGCCAAAGGTCTCCATGCCCTAATCCCCAGGGCCTGTGGCTATGTTACATTATGCAGCAAAGGGGTTTTGTGGAGGTGTTTAAAGCAGGCCCTTGAGATGGAGAGATTATCCTGGATTATCCAGTGGGCCCAACCTCATTATATGAGTTCTTAAGAGCAGAGAGTCTTTCCCGGCTACACTAGGGAGAGATGTGTCAGTGGAGGAAGCCCCAAGGAACGGCGATGTTGCTGATTTAAAGACGGAGGAAGGGGACACAAGCCAAAGAATACAGGCCTGTGGGAGTTATAAAATGTAGGAAAAAGGGGCCACTCAGTCAGTTAAGTGGCTGCCTTTGGCTTGGGTCATGATCTCGGTCTTGAGATCAAGCCCTGTGTCGGGCTCCCTGCCCAGTAGGGAGCCTGCTTCTCCCTCTCCTTCTACTGCTCCCTCTGTGCTCTCTCTCGAATAAATAAATAAATTTTTTTAAAAAGGTAAGAAAATGGAATCACTGCTAGAACCATTAGAAAGGACTATAGCCCTTCTTACACCTTAATTTTTAGCCCGGTGAGACCTGTGTCTGACTTCCAAGCTACGGAACTACAAGATAAGTGTGTGTTGCTTTAAAGGGCTAAGTCTGTGGTCATTTGTTAAAGCAACAACACGAAACTCACCCGTCCTAGCGGGTGAGCACTTAGAACCCTGTCCGGCAGGTGGTCAGGCCTCAGTGTCAGCTCTGTCCTGTCAGTATTGTCATCATCATCATCATCACCGGGCTGATACGGGGCGGAGGACACACTGTTGCTTCCCTCCACCCCCGCGGCAGCTGCCTCTCCAGCAAGAACCTTGCAGAGCCGGGATCACAGCTAAGTTTCAGAGAGTAAATGCAAGGCATCCAGGGAGCAGGGAACATCCTCAAAACATAATGTCACTTGGCATAGCCACCCTGTGAGCAAGAGACAGATGATTGGCCTCCTTTTAAAGAACAGTGCCCCCCCCCGAGAGTGGGGGGGACGGCCTGCCTGACCCAGGCACAAGGGTATGCCTGCAGTTGTCACTGCAGAGAGGACAACCCTGGGGCTTAACGGTGCCTGTCCCACCCCCCCACACTGGGACAGGCTTGGCCGCTCTAAGGATTTGGCATCCCAAACTTGTCCTAGCTGGAGGTGGGATGGCCAGGGGAGACGGACGGTCTCCAGAGGCCTGGCCTGTGATCAGCAGTGGGTTCCCCCCACAGAAAAGGGCTCGCTCCCATGTCCCCTCATTCCCAGGCACACCCCTGGACAAGTGAAAGTGAGGCTTAGCCCTTCTTCAGTCCCCCCAAGCCTGCACACCTCCCCTCCCTCCTCACCCCCAACATGCCCCTCGGCAACATGCCACATTCTCCCTATGTACTGAGAGGCCTCAGAAATCTGTCCCCACTTTCTTCTCAAGAGCCAATGAGGTCCAAATTGGTACCATGCATAGTTTTCAGCCTCAGACCAGAGTGAGCCCAGTGCAGGCACCAGTCTGCCCATCAATGTCCACGGGACACCCCATGTCAGAGGACAAGCGGACAGGGAGAGCCACCATTCCTAGGGATACCCTGACCTCAACCCCAGGGTCCATCCCATGTGGCTGCCTACTGCCCGCTGAGACGTGCCCCCTTTCACCCCCAGCCCCACAACCTCCTTTTCTGCCTGGAGTTCACCTTCCTGCAGGCATGTGCCCACTGCTCCCTGTTCAGCATTCACAGGCAGCTCATGGGCCACAGAACCTCCCTTTGTTCCTCCCTCCAGCCCCCCCACCCACCTATAGTCTCACTTTCTGATAAAGAAATTCCACTGAGCACCACCACCCCAACCCTGACCAACCACAGGGAGCCAAGCTGCGTGGGCACCTTACAGGGTCACTACTGCCCCACGTGGTACCTCTGCACAAATTAGGAAAAAGTACCCCTTTGCCCAGGGACTCAGGCCCCACCAGAGTGTGACCTGGTGAGAAGAGCATAGGCCGGATTTTAGCCCCCATCAACCTCTTGGCCAGCTGTCCTTGCGCAGTGCACAACCTGTGCACCTGTGCAGAACAGCCCTCTTGGACAGACTGCAGAGAGCATACCCACTGAAGGGGCCTGATAGACCCCCAAGTCTTAACCCCTCATTTTAAAAGTGAGAAAGTGAACACCCAGTAGGGCAGGGTAGTTTAACCAAGGTCACACATCAAGCTAGGGGCAGGCCCAAAACCTAAGATCCAGGTGTCCCGATTCCCTGTGTAGCACCGATTCCCTCAGCTACTCTACCCATGCCTCACTCTTGGGACAGATGGCAAAGCCAAGACATCAGGAGAGCTCCTGAAAGCCATGCCTGGGGAAGCCTTCCTGCACTAATTAGAAGAGAAGTGATAACCTCATCCCAAACTCTGTCTAGACATAAAATTGAACATAAAACTCTCTGAACCGTGTACCACCTAACCCTTGGCTGGCATGGAATGTAAATATAGATCATCCCCATTTTTTTCCCATCCACCAACCGCATTTATCCTGTGCTGCTTCACTGTGAGTATTTCCCCTATGTCCAGCTAGGTTTGATGTCTTAATTTCTTGTCCAGAGTTCCTCCTAACCTCTAATGCCACTGAGTCAGAAAAGCTGGTGAAGATACACACACACACACACACACACACACACACACACCCCTTCTCTCTGTCTCTCTGGGTTGTGCCTGCGATTATAATGTGGCAATTAAGCTCAGGCAGAGCCAGACCTCCTGATTTTCAAAACTGCCTTTGCCATTTCTCAGCCAGGAGATTTCAGGCAGGGCCTTAACTACTCTGTGCCTCAGTTTCCTCTTTAATACAATTAGATAACATCAGGCATGACTTCAGTGAGGTGTATGAAGGTCATGAGAGTGAATATTTTTGCCACACTCAGCACAGTGCCTGGGTAATAGCCAGAGCTCAGCAAACACTGGCTATAACTACTTTGAGTTGCTGTTTCTTGACACCTTGTCCTGGCCCTGTTTTCCTGCATCAGAGGTAGGGATGGGGGAGGGCACAGTCTAGGCCTCCTGGCTCAGTCTCTATCTCAGTATTCCAACTGACAGAGCAGGACTCCCGCAGCCCTGACAAGTAGTGAGCTCCCTGTCACTGGGAGAAATCAAGCAGAATCCGGATGAGCATTTGGCAGAGATGTGGCAGAATGGAGTAGGGGGTGGAGCAGAGAGGTCTCTTCCAAAGTCCCTTCAAATTCAGACCAAATATGTGAATAAACCCACATCTCTAGGCACCAACAGGGGCACAGCTTTGTGCACAAATGGGAACACACCTATAGGGCACACTTGCCTGGCAAGCACGCAAGCCCCGGCCCAGCCCCTCCCCCAGGACCCAGCCAGTTTCTGTGTACACACAGGTATGCAGGTGGCAAGCACTAGCTTTGAGGGAGGCACCAAGTAGGATTTCAAGGAGCCTATTTCCTGCCACTCCCAGCTCTCTATTTATAGGCACCAACTGCCAACCCCCCCTCCCCATGTCCACTGCTGCCCAGCTCTGGGACTCTCAGACAGGATGGAGGCAGGGACCAGGAGCCAGGCAAGCTAGGGTACCCAGGGCAGTCCTGGCAGGCCTGGCCTCTAAAGGGTCAGGGTACCCAGAATTCGGATGCTGTGAGAGGTAAGGATTTCCTTATCAGGGAAGTGATGAAGCCAGAGTTTATGAGTCAGGAACCCTGCCTCTAGCCCAGGCTCAAAGCCACTTCTACCCTCTAAGAGTAGGTGAAGAGGAGAGACTCAGAGAACCCTTCCTAGCAGAACTATTCCTGCCCCTGCCTGTTCCCGTCTCCCACCCCACCGCAGACGGCCCCCCAACACTTCCTCTGGGTGCCGTGTGCCAGCTATTAGCCATTCCACAGAGAGGACCGAGTGCTGATAAACCAGAGCGACAGCGCAAACCTTCCTATCAGCCCGGGATGCATTACTGCGTATTATTTGTCTTTGCAGCAGCTGCGACAGCGGTTCTTCGTTCCTAACAATATTGGCTTCGCCTGGTATTAAAAAGGGTCCCTAAGTGCCACGTACATCTTTACTGGGAAAGGGCAGTACACTTGTCGGGGGGAGGGGATGGGGAGGTAGGTCAGTCTCTGGGATGAATCACTGGCTGTGGATTGGTCCAGAGGTGGTAGGTGGTTGCAAAAATTGGGGAGGGGGTTTCCACGAGGAGGAGGCAAGCGGCAACCCCCACAGCCGCCTCGTCCTCCCCGGCACAAGAGTGCTGGGCGGCGCTGAAGGAGGCGGGGCGTGTGTGTGTGTGTGTGTGTGTGTGTGTGTGTGTCCCTCCGCGTGCGCGTCCCCTCCAGCTTTCCTACCACAGCCTGGCCTCTTCCCAATCAATGGCCTCTTTGTGCCTGCGGAAGATGGGAACGACGACACGAAGTGGAGGGGGAGGGGTGGGAGGCCGCCTTGAGGACACCTGGGCGCAGACGAACCCCGACTGCTGCCGTCGGGGCTAGGGCTCCCCGGAACCCGGGAGAAGGGCGCTTCCCCGGAGGGCCTGCACACTCTCTGCAGGTAGAGAAAGGGGCTGAGAGAGGCAGTGGGCTGGGCCTCCCCACTCTGCGCTGTAGGGCAGTCACCTTCCCGCAGGCCTGGGAAGAGGGGATGCGCTCCCCCCTCCCGCCCCAGGCCCGCTAGGTGGCGCTGGGCAGTCGTGCTCCTCCAACCTGCGGGCAGCCCAGCCACCTCCAGGCCCCCGGCACACCTGGGGGTGGGCTGGGGTAGCAGGTGCCTAGGCAGTGACCCGCAGGGGTGGGGAGATGGGAGCAGCATCCCTCCCTCATTTAGGCATGTCTGTCGGATTTCTTCTGCGCTCAGTTGCATGTCCTCTTGAATCTTGAAGGTCTACAGCCCCAGTCCTCCAGAAACTTACAACCTCAGAGAGACCAGAGGTACTCACTGGAAAAGTTCTTCTAAAAGCCAAATGAGAAGTACAGCCAGTGCTCTGAATACAGAAACAAGCATGGAATAAGGCACCACAGACCTCTGAGAGGGGTTATCTTGACCATTCTGCTCTGAACAGATCAGGTGGGTGAGAGACAGCCTTTCCTTCTGGTGCCAGGCACTGGGCGAGGCTCTGAGCCCTCACTGTGGCCAGGCAACAATCCCTGCCCTAGCGAGGGAGAAAGACATCAGGCAGATAACTAAACAAATAACTAATTTCAGCTGTCCTAAGTGCACAGCTATATAGAGAGGGCGGAATATTCCAGTCACTCCTGGGTCACCTGACCAGTCCTAAACCGAGTTAGAGGCAGACAAGTTGCATTATAAAAACATGAGCCCACTTCCCCTTAGCCCAAAGTAAACATAAGAAGGTTGCCTACCGTTCAAAGTATAATCAAGCCTAAGGTGCCATTTTTCCTCCAGGAGAACTGAGAAAAGCACCAACATTCACTGAGTGCTGAGTTCTATGTGCCAGGCGGGGTGGGTGTCTTCTCAGTCTTCACTCTGTGGAGTGTATGGGAAGTCCACTTTACAGAAGAGGAGAACCTTCTCGGGAAGGTTAAGGGACCCGCCTAAAGCACCAACAGCTAGTCTGTGGCAGAGCTAGGATTTGAACCCACAACTGCCTAAGTCCAAATCCCACACCTCTTCTGCTGGAAAGCATTGCCTCAGGGACCCTGTCTGGATGCCTGGCTGACAGCCAAAGCAAGGAGTGTAGAGGAGGACAGGGAGAAGGAGAAAGGAGCAAAGCAGGCTTAGAGTCTCTGGACTGGGCTCCCGTCACCACCTCCCGTCCTTTATAGCCAGCCCCTTTCTCAGCCTCTCTTGACCAGACCTCCACCCGCTTAGCATTCCGCTCAGTTTCCATTCCGCTCCAACTCCAAATGTTTATCAACATATGCTGTAATGTAATCAGCTCCTGGGAAAATACACACCAGGTAACGGAAGCTGACAAGAGTGTCAAACAGATGTCCCCTCCCTGCCCGTCCCTCCCTCCCAGTCAGCGCAGGCACACCCAGGAGGCTGGGGGAGTGCCTCTTGCCAGGCCAGCCCTCCAGCCCTGGCTGTGGAGGCCCTCCTCCAGAGACTGACACCCTGGAGCCCCTCGGCACACGCTGCAGGGGGCTTCACCCCCCCCCAACGTCTCATCTGGCCCCCGCCGTGGCAGCATGAGGGGGGTCCTCATAGCCCCACTTGGCAGATGCAGCCACTAAGGTACCAGTAAGGATAAAACCAGAGTGAAGCAGCAACAGGAGCAGTAAAAGAAGGGTGATCACGCTGGCTGTCCTTTTACCATCAAGCCACTGCTGCACAGAGCATAGGCCTTTGAAGAAAGCTGTCCTTGTCACCTTTCAAAGTTGTTGGCTCTCATGCCTGAGGGCCTGGCCCCCGTGGAGGTGGCAGGCCAGGTGTTAGGAGACTGGCAGCCTGGTCCCAGTTCTGCTACAGCCAGGAGGAGGCAGGGCACTGGGTGTCTTGCAGGCTCAGGACTAAGCACAGAGGGAGGCGTCCACTGTGGGAGGAGAGAGGAGCTCTGGGGGAGGGGGAGACCCTTCTTTGTCCTTCTCTCCCCCTTCCCCAGGAACTAGAGCTCCTGGACCCCGAGGCCCACCCAGACAGAGGGGAGAGTAAGTGCACAGAGTTGGGGAGCACACAGATGGGACAGGTGGCCCCCACCCCAGGACTTCCTGCCCTCCCGGGATCAGCTGTCAGAAACAGCAGTCCTAAAGGAGATCCGTATTTGCTTTTCCCTCCAACATGGTCAATTGCTCCTTTCATCTGACTGAAGTTGTAAATGAGACTTTATGGGATTCCTAATGATGGCGGCTTCCCTTTATCAGCCTCCAATTCCCACTTCTCAGCCAGGGTTGACTCCGGGAAATGTTTTGACCAGGAATTCAGAATCCACCAGCAAGGCAGTGCCCTGCTTGTTTCTTTCACTAGTGCGAGCTGGACCTTGCCATAAAGGCCCAGGGGCCCCGGGGCAAGCTCGTTGCAGAGAAGTCAGATCCGGGTTCCAGGCCGCCTCCCAGATGGTGTATTTCACCTCTCCGGCTTCTGCTTCTTCAACCATAAAGCTGGGGTAATAATGCGCACTCCACCCACCTACCTCTCGGGGCTGCTGTGAGACTCAAATGAGATTATAGACCTGAAAGCCCTTTGAAAAACATAAAGCGATCGCCCAACTTGGTTTTGCTATTATTATTACTGCTGTTGTTGTTGTTGTGATTCTGTGTAGTGGGACTCGGAGAGCGAATTAGAGCCACCCAGACATCTATGAGAGTGAGCTCGTTTTTGTACACGAGAGTATGTACCAGTTTTGCAGAAGGCAGGAGCTCTTGTGTTCACACCTGCCTTTATTTTTTTAAGATCTTATTTATCGATTTGACAGAGAGAGACACAGCCAGAGAGGGAACACAAGCAGGGGGAGTGAGAGAGGGAGAAGCAAGCCTCCCACCGAGCAGGGAGCCTGATGTGGGGCTCGATCCGGGACTCTGGGATCATGACCTGAGCCGAAGGCAGATGCTTAACGAATGAGCTCCCCAGGCGCCCCTGCACCTGCCTTTAAAGGAGTGTCTGGGGCAGTGCATGGGTTTCTGAGGATGGAGACAAGGGCTCACATCCCAGTGCCTTAATATATCCCGTTAAAGTGTGACGATGTCATAACCCTGTGTGCCAGGCCTTGTGCTAAGCCTTGGATAGAGGGTTGTGGGTCAGCCTCGGCATGCGGGCAACCACGCGAGGCTGTATACGGAGCATTTGGCACACGCGTGGGTCAGTGTTGGATGAACGCGGTGTAATGTGGGCCCCTTCCTCTCTCAGGCAGCAGGGAATCTCTCTGTGTGCTTGCCTGACTTTCAGTGATAGCGTGGCCATAAATGTCAGTGAATCTGAGTGTATGCACACTCGTGTGTGTACACAGGCACACACACATGGGTGCACACCCACTTCCCTGTTCCTGGACAGATGGGTGTAATCCTTCATTATTTATCAGCTGCCTGGGCTGCGTAAGCCCTCCCGCCCCACGTGCCCTGAGCTCATTGCCACGCAGCCATCAAGCCCACACACACATTGTGGTGACAGCAGCATGCTTGGGAGGAGGGCTGCGCTCTGCTCTCTGGAGCCACAGTCTGTGCCAGGGAGCAGGGCTCCTGCTGGGGGAACGTACAGATCGGCCACACCAGATCCTCGGCAGACGGGTCAGGCTCAGGGGCCTTGGGAGCAGAACAGACAAGCTGGTCCCAAGTTCAGTGACCTGGCCCTCTGGACCTGGCTAGAGCAAGCTAAACCTGGGGCCTGGCCCAGGAATGCCATGCTAGTGTAATACTGGGCAGAGCTTAGTATTATATGGGTTGACTTCCATGTGATGTGAATGAAACACCTTTGCTTTGCACCCCCACTGGGGCTCCTGGCTGCTCTGAGGATTAGGTCCAAACTCCCTCAGGCAGTGCATGAGGCCCGCCCGACCTGGTACACCCCTTCTGGCGCCTTCTCCCCTCTCCTCCTGCACCATACCAGGCAGACCCAACAACTCACAGTCCTATGATGCACTTGGACCCTTGGGCCTTTTCATTGCCTTTCCCCGTCTGATTTCCCCATGTAATATCCCTGGCTAGCCAGTCCTTGCCCCTCAGGGCTCATCCCACCTCTTCAAGAATGCTTCCCACACCATTCCTGACGCTCTAGAGTAGGGTAGGGCCCCCTACAACCCTGACATTCCTATAGGCCCCTAGATTCCCCTATTATCTCACTTCCTTATAGGTCCTTTCTTTCCCCCATTGACTTGGGCCCCAGGAAGGGAGAGAGCACATCTTAGTAGTTCACGGCTTTATTCCAATGCTTAGCTCGGTGCCTGGCCATAGGTGATCCACAAATACTTGTTAGTGAATCATTGTTAAAGCTCTTCGTGGGAGAGTGGTTGCCTCAAGTCCTCCATGTTATCTCACAGCATGCATCTGTATGGTTCTTGGTCTCTCAGATCACAAGGCTGAGGAGAACTGCCCTCTCCCCCACCCCATCTCATCCCTCAGTAAGAAACCTCATCCCCCACATTTACAAACGGAGGTCATCCAAGCCATCTTACAAATGAGAAAGCTGAGGCACAGAGAGGTAGAGTGGCTCATGAATAGGATGACTGCCCCCCAATTTGCCGAGAACTTTCCCCTTTCCCATTGGCACTGGAAGTCCCACGTTCTGGGAACCCCTCAGTCCCAGGCAGATTGGGACAGCTGGTCACCCTTCTCGCCCACACTTAGGAAATGGCAGATCCAGGACGCAAATCTGGGACTCCAGCCTCTAAATCATACGCCCCCTCCCTGCGCAGCTGCTCCCTAAGGCTCCTCCAAGTTCAGTGACCTGCATGGACACTGTCTACCCTTTGGATGTCACAGCTAGGTCACTTGACATCCTCCTGGAGCAACTGTCCCCAGAAGCATGTACTCAACGACTACAGGACATTAATATTAACCTAAATCAAATATAATTCAGAAGCTCATTTCTGGAGGAAAAGCACTTTACGTAATATGGGGGAAAAGTAAATCTAGTATTAAAGTAACTTTATAATGGCGTTAAGGTAAATGAAAAAAAAAAACAAAAACACTTCACCTGCAAATTGTTTTCATTCCTACACACTACCTTCCGGTTTTTCTATAGCTATGTTTTTTTGTTTTTTTTTTTTACGGAGTTGCAATGCAGTTTCTGTATCATGCTTCTTTTTAATTCACACCATAAAAATATGCTTCAGATTTGCCTCATCCTAGATGCACCATGTCACTAACATCCTTCGTGAGCCCTGAACATGGGGAGTCTGGGCTCAGGGCTGCCTCCTTCCGAAGGACTCCTTCCTCAGCAGGACTTCCTAATTCAGGACCCCAGCTGGATTCTTGGGGGTTGCCACATGCCTACCGTCCTGTGCATGGGTGCTGTTTGTAGCAAAGGGGGGCGGCTTTCATCGGATCCGGAAAAGGTCTGAGGCCCAAAGACATCAAGACCCACAGCTCCACAGTGCCCCAGAGAAGAAGGTACAGCTGCATCCTCATGATCCCAGGGCAAGTGTCCACCGTGCGCTTTCTCCACAAGACTTGGGCTGACCCCAGGTCTCCATTTCTCCCCTACAATCAATTCCATTTCTAGGCTTCCACAGGGCTCTCAAAAAAAAAAAAAAAATCCAGTTTCTCTAGACAAGCAGTGCATCCTGATAATTATCCTGACCGCAATACCTGCCCACCCCAATCTGAAGCCTCCAGCAAAGTGAAGGGAGTTTGGGTGGGACACCGAGAGTATCCTCTTCCTCTCTCTCCTCCCTGTCGCCTTCCCCATCGGGTACACTGTAGGCAGAAGCCTCCCAGCCCCTTGCCTTGTCTTCTTATAAGCTCCCTGGTCCACACAGGTCTTCAGCAGAACCCTCTTCCCAGGAGCATTATTGAGTTTTTAATATTTCCAAATCTGGAATGCTGCCCCCACTCACATACAGAATTCCCGAGGATTGTGGACATGGGAGTGTGCAGGAATGCACTGAGTGCCTTCTCAGAGGCGGAGTGTAGACTAGTTTGCCTTCTGGGTCCTTTCTTCCTGGACAATTGGTTGGTTCAAGCTGGAAACGGGGCCTTCCATCACCACTCAGAGCTCCCACTCCCGAAGCCTCGGAGATCCCGGGGACACCGTGGTCCACAGGGAGAGGCTGGCTGCCTGTCGGCCATCTTGGTACCACTGTGACACGGTGGACCATTGTGCCCGGGGTGCAGCTGTGTTCAGCTGATCCATCGTCCCCAAGAGCAATGGCAACCGGGGCAGTAGGGAGGCTCTGCCGTGCTCTCGGGAAGAATAACAATAATTAAATGTTGCTCAGCACTGTGGGATACACAGGCACCATCGTAATCACCACAGCTACCAAGGTGATGATAACAGTAATTAGGCACTGTGGTTTCCCACTGCCTGGGCTGAGGTTGGCCTGTCAGGTTAGGGAAAGGGGCACCCATGCCAGTGGGTCCTCTCTGGGGCTGGCTGGGGCTTGGCCATACTTCCTCTAGGGAGTTCCTCCTCCTCTCCTCTCCTCTCCTCTTCCCTTGCCCTCAGCCTCCGCTGACACTAGACTGGGGACCAGGCTCACAGGAAAGGGTGACCCCCTCCATTCAGCATACCACTCTAATGTATGTTCAAGTCTATCTCCTATCAGCAGATTTCCGGGTATTGGGGGATCTTGGGGACTTCTTAGTAGGGCTCCCTCTCACATCAAAGTGCGCTTTATTAGCCAATTACTAAATGACACAGAGGGGCCTGGAATATGGCCGGGAGGGGAAGTCATTATTGTATTTACTTTGGGTCTTATCCAAGCCCAGCAGCTGCCTCTCTGAAAGAGCCCGTGGAGGCTGAGGGAGGGCTCTGGGACGGTTTCCTGGGGGTGGCACCTTCCTCAGGGCTGATCTCTGTCTGGTCACAGCCCCCAGCCAGGGGCGTCGGTGACAAAGGTGAGTCCACGTGCTTGTCCTTTGAGTGGGCTATGGTTCCTGTAGTCATCAGGCCTCAGAGCCAGGAGTGAAGGTGGAGTTCCTGCACGCCTCTCTCCACGCCAGAGCAGGAATCCCATGGCCTGCAAGGCCCACACATGGCCCCGGGGCCTCAGTCTGAAAAGAGACAGGGGTTGATTCCATTGTCAGATCCCTCCACAGCCTTCCCAGACTAAACCGAGATCGACTTCGCCCACCGACATGCCCACTGGTGCTGACTCTCCTCGAGGAAGACACACAGACTGGACTTGCTCCTTTTTCCTCCAGGTTTTGGAAGATTGCTAATCCCACCTCCCTTCCACCTCCTTTGGCTTCTCCTTTATGAGGTCTGAAGCCACCTCGCTCATCGCTGTGCAGGTAATGTCAGCTGCCACCCCACTGCAAGGACCTGACGTTTACCTTCCCTGATTTCCACCCCAAAACTTCCGTGTCTACCACTGACCTCACATTGCCTCCAGGCTCAGAGAAAGGTTAAGACCTCTGTTTTCCCAGGCTGACCTCCAGCCCACAGCATCACCATCACCCATCTCCCGGGCCTGCTCCATGAAGGGCACCCTCTTTTACGGCTCACACTTGTTTCTCCAGATTGCACTGTTCACCTGCCTTTTTCCCTCTGCCTGCAAGATGTTTGGTAGCTTTGGATTTCCCAAAAAAAGGAGTGGAAAGAAGCCCTTTGGTCACCGTCATGTTAAGGCTCTCCAAGCTTCTGAGCCATGTCACTCATTCCGACCTCTACCCAGCTTCTCCAGACCAGGGCGGACACCTGCTGCCTCTGCTGGCCCACCTTTCGTGTGCTTCTCCTGCCACTCTGATCCAGATTCTGCCCCAACTCTACCACCAACAGCACTCTCACAGATCGCCGGTGTTTCTGCCACCACTTCCAAAGACCCCCTCCCTTTTTGGGTAAGATTTTACTTATTTATTTGAGAGACAGAGAGAGCATGAGCAGGCAGAAGGAGAGGGAGAAGGAGGCTCCCCGCTGAGCAGGGAGCCCGACACAGGTCTCAACCCCAGGATCCTGGGATCATGACCTGAGCCACCCAGGCACCCCCAAAGACCCCTTTCTGATCCCCAGCTGCTTTCTGCAGCATCAGACACTACTGGCAACCTCCTCCTGCAACAAATTCTCTCCTCACCTGGCTCCCACAACAACCTTATCTCTGCATGCCCCTCCTCCCACACTGACCAGTCCTCCTTCGTCCGTCCTACGCACGATATTGCCAGATTCATCTCCGGAAAGCACAGCTCCAGCACCCCCAATAAGTGCTTCTCTGTTCAGAGAATCCCTCCATGGATCACTACGGCCTGCAGAAATAATAAATCATGGAGTTCTGAAATAATGCAACTACAGCCGACCCTCGAAAATCATGGGTTTGAACTACACAGGTCCACTTACACATGGATTTTTTTTTCCAATAAATACAGTCCAGGGCTGCAAATGCAGCTCTCTTCCTTATGATTTTCTTAATAACATCTTCTCTTCTCTACTTGATCGTAAGAATCCAGCATATGATAGGTAGAACATGTAAAATATGTTAACGACTGCTTACGTTATCCATAAGGCTTCTGTCAACAGTGGGCTATCAGTAGTTAAACTTGGGGGCAGTCAAAAGTCATATGCAGATTTCCAACTGTGTGGGAACTTGGTGCCCCTAACCTTCGTGTTGATCGAGGGTCAACTATACACACAGCACAGAATATATAACGCAGTGATATCTCAGGGCGGGGATCAAATTTTTCAAGCAGCAGAATCGATTAAAAAGAATCTTCCTCAGAAGCCCCATGTTGAAAGAACATGAAAACAAGGTGCTCTTAAATAGGCATCCAATGAGGCAGGGAGTGGAGAACCCAGGAAATTCTAGGGCTTTCGAAACATAATCAGAAAGCTGCTAGACAAATGATCCGCCTCGAGTGAGATGGGACCATGGAATCCCAGAGAGGAGAAGCGATCGGTAGAAAGCGACACAGATGTGACTTAGTCAATCCACACATTTTCACTGAGTGCCCACCTAGGGTCAGGCACATTTGGGGTGCTGGGGATAGAGCAGACAAGAACTGCATGGTCTGCCCTGGAGGGGCTGAGAGTCTGGGAAGGAAACAATCAAGAATTTGATTGTTACAATTACAAAAGGGGGTACAACATGCAAAGGTGCTGTGAGAGCATATAGGAGGGGACTCGCCTGGTCTAAAGGGCAGAGGGGGTCACTCTGGGGAAGCGACACAGGTAAACTGAGCCCTCGAAAATAAGCAGATGGCCAAAAGGAAGAGGACGAACATCAGTGTAGATGGAACAGCATGGGCGAAGGCCAAGGATGCAAGTTTGATGGCCTCCTGGAACCTCGGCAAAACCCCGTGGCTCCTACTCTGCGCCCTGGAGCTGGGTGAGATGAAGGCCCACAGGCCTCGAGGGGGACTGGACACAGGCCTCACAGGCTGGCAGGCCAAGGAAGCGTTCTCAGGTATTGGGACCTGCTCATTTGCAATAGAACATAATCCACCACTAAACACAATGTGATATTGTGGGTTAGATCCCCACACATAGAGCAGACATTGGCAGAAAATGAGAAATCCAATAAATTCTGTAGTTCAGTGCATAGTATTATACCAATATTTATTTCCTAGTTTTGACAAATATACTATGGATACAGAAGACATTGACATCACAGGAAGCTGGGTGAAGGACACATGGAAACTCTGTTCCACTTTTGCCACTCTTCGGTAAATCCAAAATTACTTCAAAATAAAGGCTGTAAAGATTCACCTGTCTCCCTGGCACCAGAGAAGAGAAGAGTAAAACTGGCTGGGGAGAGATTACAGTTATAGGGATGACTAACACGTCAACAGTTCTCTCTATACACCAGACACTCTCCCAAGTGCTTCATGTTGTTCAACTCACTGAATCCTCACAACCCCGCAAGGTAGGGGCTACTCTTTCCCTTCATTTTATAGATGAGGAACTTAAGCACAGAGAGGTTAAGTGACTTGTCCAAGGACACACAGCTAAAAGGCAGCAGAGGGGGATTTAAGGATTCAGGGAATCTAGCTCTACAGTGTCAAGTGCTAGACCATTACATTTTACTCCTGCCCCTCAGTGTGCCCTGGTTTTACAGCCGGGGGGGGAGGGTGGGCGCAAGGATTAGGCAGAAATTAGAAGTATGTGGATAGTGGGCTAACAGTAGAAATGGAGCAATTGCTAGACTTCATATTGGAAGCAGAATGAACAGTGTTTGCGTTTGGATTAGACTATGGTGGTTGAAGAAGCAGCAGCGATGACACCCAGGCTTCCGGCTTAAGGGGACGGACCAGAGCCTAGTCTCCTGACGCTTGGTCCTAGGTTTCCTCATGCCACTGAAGGACATCTTTCAGACCTTTTGCATTCTGGCTGCACTTTCCTGTCCCTTTCTCTTACACATCCCCAGCATGCAAAAACAACAAAACAAAACAAAACAAACAAACAAAAACACCATACTGCTCACTGTTCCCATGCAGGTACCCCAACCTCTCCCACCTTCATGTTCTTGTACAAGCTGTTCCCTCCACCAAAATTCTCTTCTGGGTCTCCCTTGGTCCAAATCTGATAAACCCTTCAGGGCCTCAGGCAAATAACACCTCTTCCAGAAGCCTTCCCTGCTCTTCACAATGAGAAGCACTCCCTCCTTCCTCCAGTGGTCATGTTTGGGGGCTGTCTTTGGCAGTGACCAGCTTTCACACTGTAAGATACTTACTTGAGTAAGGTCTTGGTTGTTCACTTTTGTGCCCTCGGTACCTAGCATAGTATACACTCAAAAAGACATCTATTTACTCTCTGAGTAAACAACCTCTATCTCATTTTCCTTTGTGTCCTCCCTGGCTCTTTTCTGTCTGCTGTAACCCACCACACGGACACACACACACACAGACACACACACACATAGATACACACACAGATACACACAGACACACACACACAGCTGGAACCTATGTTGGTGCTTTGCACGTTTTAGGGCTGGTTTAAAGGTGATGAGTGAATGACCTTACGATCTCATTTACTTGACTTCATCTTCTCCATCCAACCCATCCCTGGCAGCCATGCCAACCCCCCAGACATACCCTCTCTGGAAGCTCATTTAAGAGCAGATCAGAGAAGCCTCACCCAAGGATGAAGGGGTAGGAGAATATGAGCAGGGAAGTGGTAGGCACTGGTGCCTCTGGATTTGCCCCCCTCAAACCCATCCATTCAGCTCCTACAATTTGCCAGAGTCTCAGACCATGGCAATGAACCAACTCGCCCATGGCCCCTACAAGTACCCAGGGGCCAGAGGGGAGGTGCCTGGCGGCTGGACTGGGCACCACAAATCAAATTTGATAAGACATTCTCCAGCATAAAACCCGCCCTGTGGCTCCCAGGCATTCACAGATCCATAGGCCTCTCTTTTCCCCAAGTCTAAGCCTCAGGCTAGAACCAGCTTCCTACTCACCCAGTTGGTGCTGGTACTGTGCCTTTCCTCCTACAGAACTCCCCCCAGCTGAAATCCAGTCTCCTGAATGCCTCCCCACTCCAGCACACATCTGTCTGTTGGATGACTCACCCAGCCCGTGTGTCCCTTCTCCCCAAGAGCCTCCCTGGTCCCCAAAGCACCCCAGGCAGAACAGGGCACTTTCTCCGAAACCCACCAAATCCTGGGTGTGCACCTTTGGACACACTTCACACAGGACCTACTTGCTTACAACACCTGTTTCTGTATCTGTCTTCCCTCTCTAGCCCCCAAACTAGACTGTGTGCCTTTAGGGCAATGATGGTGTCTTGACATCCCCCAGCCTGGCAAGGTGCTTGGTACGAAAACAGCTCAGTTTTATTTATTAAATGTAAAAGACCTGTACATGAGCGCACAAACATCCATGTGAGTGCCAAATTAGACCACTTCAGCAGGAAAACAAGAGATGCTTCAGGGCCAGATCCCCAGTAGTGAGAAAGTGGTGCCCTCCTTGCCCATCCTCCTTCTGCTCCTCCTACACCCAGGATCAGGAATTTATATATTAGCAGAGACTGACACTTCCCCTCTGCTCCTGCCAGCTGGACGAGTGGCAGCAGTGGGCAAAGGGCTCATTATCTGGTCAGGCATCTGGGGAGAACTCCGTCCTCCATAGTGGGAAACCGTCTGTCTGTCTACCTTCTCCCAGGGTAGAGGATGAGGGTAGGAGATCCGCTGCGAAGGCGCAGAGAACAGGCTTGGAGCTGCCAAGGGCCCTCGAAGGGCCCAGCCGCTTTGGCAGGAAGCCAGCAACACCCGGATGTGGTGGGTGCTGAATGGGAGGAGGCGGAGAGTCCCCGCCCTGCCTTGGACACTGACTGGATGGGTCACTTTCAGGGGATTCCTGCAAATTGCCCAAAACCAAGGTTCTGGCAAAGGGAGCAGAGCTCGATTTCCTGCTTCAGTTTCGGGAGGGGAGGGGGCTTCAGTTTCGGGGAAAGGAAACCCTGCAAAGGGAGCAGAGATTAGAAAAGACCAGAAACCTCAGTGGCACCATCACACCCACGGTTGCCCACCACCGACTTTGGCAGCTTCCCGCATAGCTGCCTCTCCATTCATCGTTGGTGATGCAGAGGAGAGGGGAGCTCTGGCTGTGGGGTTCCAGTCCAAGTCGGCCACTTTCTGCCCTTGTGCACCTGAGGGAGTGGTCTTCCCCTCCTCTGGGCCTTTGTTTCCGCATCTGTAAAATGGGGCCAAGGTTGGAGTAGAGGGCCTGTAGAAGCCCTTTCTGCTGGACTTCGCCAGAGCCAATAGTCTCCATTCTGCACGCTCCCTCCTCCACAGCCCACTCCCCCCCCCAACACACACACACACACACCCGCCCCATCTTAACTCCACCCCCACCGAGCAGCTTCTCCCCCCACGCCGGCCGCTAGGGGTCACTGCCTCCCTTTGTCAGCGAGGAGGAGGGCGGCTAGCCCTTCCGCCCACCCCAGGCGGGAAGGCGACCGAAGGGGCACCTCCCGAGTCAGTGGGCCTCCGCGGACCCCCGCGGCCGTCCCCGGGGACCCGCCTCCGTCGGGACTGGAAAGTGCGCGCGGCCGGGCCGGGCGCGGGCCGCGCGTCGGGAGCCAGGAGGGGGTTAACGCTAACCCCTCCCCCTCGGTCTGACATCACGGGGAGAGCGGCTGAGAGGCTGGAGCTCGACGAGTGAGAGAAAGAGCGAGAGCGGCGAGCGCGGCGCCCGGGCAGCTCCACATTGTTGCGGGTCGCCGGGACCCGGCAGCGCGAGGAGCAGCGGCATCGGCGGCGGCGCGGGCTGGGGGGGCGGGGACGCGCGGCGCACCCGGCTCGCCCTCCGCGCGCGGAGCCGCACCGCCCCAGCCGCCGAGCCGCGCGCCCGCCCGCCGCCTGGGCCCCGAGCCCACCGCGCCGCCCGCCAGCCGCCTGGGGCTGGTCCCGCCGCCCTCGGAGGACGGCCGGCCATGGACGCCTGCAAGTTGGAGCCGAGCGGCAGGGTGTGAGCGCGCCGGAGGCCGAGAGCCCGCGCCGCGCAGCCGGGCAGCCGGGCGCGCCGGGGGTGGGTCCCTCTCCCCAGCCCGGCTCTGCGTGGAAGAAGAGGGCGGGGACCCGCGCGGGGAGGAGAGCGGAGGAGGAGAAGGGGGCATGACTCGTGCAACTTGCGGCGGGCATCCACCGTGCCTCTGAGCCGCCGGCGGCCCGGGGCCCGGATTGCGGCCGCGCCGATCGCACCCAGCCCACCCCGCCCCGGCCGACGGCTGCGGCTGACCTGGATCCTCGCAGCGCCCGCCGGCCGGCAGCAAACGGCCTTCGTCTTCCGGGCTGGTTTCTGGAGCGCAGGGAGCGCTCTTCTCGCGCCCCCTCTCGCCGGACCCCCGGACCCCGATGGCTCGGATGGGGCTTGCGGGCGCCGCTGGACGCTGGTGGGGACTCGCTCTCGGCTTGACCGCATTCTTCCTCCCAGGTAAGTGCGTTCCGCCTTTGCCTCCCCCCCCCCCATCCAATATCTTCCTGGGGCTGGGAGCTTGATGGCGGGCACGTCTGGATTGTAGGCAGCGAAAGGAGCCAGAAAAGTTGGGTCACGGCTTAGGTAAGGGGGGTGCGGGTGGCACGGCGGAGAAAGAGAGGAGAAGCTCAGCAGCCTGCCCTGCAGGGAAGCTGTTGGATGCACGTCTCTGTGTAGCAAGAAAGCACTTTCACCGCTCAGTTTTTCACAATAATAATAATATATAATAGCGTTCTATTTACTTAATAACCAGCTCTCAGCTCGGGAAGCAGTTTGGAAACATTGTATGTTATATAAATGCAAAATAATCACGGTAATCGCCGTCTCGGGGTGTGAGACAACAGCCCCAGGGGGAGGGCGTCAGTCTCGGAGCGGGTGGACTGTGGGGTCTGAAGGATGGCAGGGGGGACTTCGTCTCTGTCCCCGGCCCCTTTGCCAGACTGCCCCGCGCGCTCGTACCCCCTCCTGCCCCACGCAGCCCCACGCGGGCGCTGAGAGCCGGCTCCTGCGTCAGAGGCAGCTTCTCGCTCACCTGCGGTTCCTCTCCCGGTGGGTGAGGCCCGGGCGGCGCGGGCTCGCAACCTCCGGGCCTTGACGCGGGCTGGACTTCGCCTCGGAACTCCGCTGCCAGTTTGGGGGCTCCTCCCGGAGGAAGCGCCGCGAGCTTGGTGCCAGCCAAGTGGCTGCATGACCCACTTTCCCGAGGATGCCCCTCGTGTCCTTCCTCGAGGTGCCGGCGGCCGAGGGGTTAACCCGACGCCCGACCCTGGGGTGGCCCGCGGTGGCCCCTCTGACGGGTGGGGTGGGGGCGGAGGCTGGGACCGACCGGCCGGCGGCGCATTGTGCTGGGGAATGAACTGGAAAATGCGTTTAGGAGACAAATCCGACCGAGTCCCCTCGCCTGGGTTTAACCCTTTGTGTCCCTGGGGAAGCTGCCCGGCTTCCACGGTGGCTGGTGACACCAGCGGGGGTCCGGGGTGGGGGCGGGGGTTCCTCCAGCCCTCTGGGAAGAAACCTGAGAGGACCTCCCGCCCTGGCTAGATGGGGTTTTGGCGGGGGGAGGAGGGGGCTTGGCTGGAGCACGTGGTCTGGCCTTAGCCTGGCAGAATTAGGGGTCGGAGTACAGAGAAACCAGCTCGGCGTAGGGTGAGAATGTCGGATTTCGAGCGCGGCTCGCAGCTGCGGGTTCGAGGTGCCCGCGGTGCCGCAGACTCCCGGGCTAGTGTGTTACCCTGGGGCCAGCCGCGCTGCCCTGTTGCCGGGCTGGTGCGCACCCCTGGACCTCTTCTGCCCTCAGCTTACTGCCAGGGCTCCACAGCTCTCGCTGAGTGGCTGATGGCATCCAAAGCACTTTGTAGAAGCCAGCGCAAGGGTTCCCCCACCCCTTCCGCCTGTGGGGTGCTGTCCTGCTAGGTGTGTGGGGGAGGGGGCACTGCCCATTTCCAGGGGCCTGACTAGTCCCATCCCTGGCAGGGTCGTCATGGGGAGTGAGGGACTTCCTCACACGGGATCTCCTGGGAAGCCTGTGAGCTCAGGCCCTACCTGTCTTCTGACTACTGGGGGTTTGGGTTTCTGGGAATCCTTAACTACATAGTGTCCACAGCAGGATTTTAGGGAAAGGAGAGCTTTGGGGAGCTCTAATTGGTCTGGTACACCAGGGGTTAACCAAATTCTGGTCAGACAAAGAGTGGGAAGGTTTGGGGGAAAAGAATGAACTCACCCCCATACTCCCCTCCTTTTGTTGTTCTCTTCCCCCAGCTTTGTGATACACAGTGATTAATTCCTTCTTGGAGGGGGCACTGGAAGCCTGCCCTGCTCCAGCCCACTCAGAAAGTGGGGCTGGGGAGATAGCATTCTCACCTGGCTCAAGTGTAGACACTCCCTGCACCAAAAATCCAGATTGAGGGGTAGGCTGTAGACCGAGAACCCCAACTCAGGCACTTCATAAGCACCCCTCGACTGACTGTCATTGTCATGGCTGGCTGGCATCAGGAGCGACCCGCATTCCCTAACCGACCGAGCAGCTGTACCCTGAGCCCATGCCCCTGGTCCCCTGCAGAGGGAGGCAGGAGGGTGTGGTGGTGCCCATCGGACACTTGGATGGAGGCTGGTAGGCTCAGAAGTTGCCATAGTGCCTGCCCACACCCCACTTTCCACCCCCCACCCCGCCAGTTCCCTCCTGAGTGCTCGCTGCTGCTCCCCTCTGAGGACTTGCCAGCCTGATGCTCTTTTCTGGGTTCTCCTGGGCTGTGTCAGGGAGCACAGACCAGTGAGGAGAGGACCCCTCTGGGAGGAAGCAGGTGGGGCAGTCCCCGGTGTGAATGATGGCCCCCTGACTAAAAAGAAATTAAAAAAAAAAAAAAAGCACTCCCAATCTGGCTGTTGACGTGTAAGAACAGAAGTATGTTTTTACAACACAGACTTTTCTACCAGGCTGGGCAGTGAAGCCCCAGGAGCTTCTGAGATAACAGTCTGTGGTTCCTACAGGTCAGCTCCAAGGAGAGGGCCAGTGGGCCTGTGGGCTGCACCCTAAGGAGGGCCAGGAGGAGCCTTGGGGAGGAGGCAGAGAACCTGCCTTTGAAACAGGTGTGCAGAGCTGGTGTCCCACCTACACCACACCCTCCCTAATTGGCTTCCCCAAACCTTTTGTCTAGAAAGGGAACTGAGCACACCCCAGGTGTCAGGCACGCCCTCGGAAGACCTGCCCGGCTGCCACCACACACACCTTCTCTGCAGTCCGTGGTCTGTGCAGAGCCCCCAGACGTAGTCTGTGCAGAGCCCCCAGATGACGGTGGTTTCCTTCGAAACTCCAGTGTCAGAGCTGCTGGGCTCTGTCCCTCTCTTCCCATTCCTCACAGACAGCGATGTGCTTGGGCTTGCTGGGCAGGACACTATGGCAAAACCAACTCTGCTGGCCGGCGGGGGTGCGGGAGTGGTCTCTGGGCCCTCTTTGGAGGCTGCGCTTTGGAGAGTGTCTCGGAGATTCAGGGCCTAAGAGCCACAACTGGAGGGGAGGAGAGGACAAGGCAGAGCCTGGGCCCCTTTGCTTTTGCATCAGAGAAGACATCTCTGAGCCTGAATACCTTTGTTCAGGGACAAGGGGGCCCCTTGTGATCCGCTGCTGGCCGAGAGCATGGCATTAGTTCCATCTCGGCCACCCAGCTTTGCACAATGAATCCATCTCGTTGGCCACTTCCTGATCCAGGCCCCAGTTGAACGCTGCCGCTGCCGGGATGGTGACACCAGCCCGCAGAACCCCAGTGCTGATGGCTGAGCCAGTGGGCTAGGGCGAGGGGGCTGGGGTGGGGGCAGAGGGTCTGGCCCAGCTGTCTACCACGATGCCATTGTTTAGCAGCTGACTAATGTTCATTGTTCGGCACAAACAGAAGACACCCAAGGGAGGTGTGAATATACCTTCAATTTTCCTGATTGTATCTTTCCTAGTTAAGATGGGAGGAGAGACAGACCCGGGGCCTGTGTATTCACTTGTTTTACCAGCGTTGTGTTGTCTGTTTGGTTTTCTTCACTTTGCATGTTGGCCTGGGTGCCTGGCTAGGATGGACCCTAGCTAGCTGTGGGACTTAGGCTGTAATAGTTCTGACAGCCCGTATGTTGTCTCACAGTCAGTGTGGAGTGGGTACACGCACACACGTGTGCAAGGTTTTGTGTGCTTGTGTTGGTTATTTACAAAGCCTTGTGCCCCTGCTGACGCGTGGGCACGAGGGCCAGGAGGTGTTGTGTGCACTGGTATCTGTGGGTCACCCTGGGACTGGGCGGTGAATAGAGGTCAGGTGGATATTCACATGTAACTGATTTCTCAAGTCTTTCCAACTAGGATTCTGTGAGTAGCGCTGAGCCTTAATAACACCTGTGTCGATGTTAGAGAGACCTAGGGTTTGCCCTCCACCAGCTCCTTCCGAGATGGACTGTCGGGTCCTTTGGGGGGTGGGCAGTCTCTGCACTGGTTTTAGACTGGACCTCCACATGCTCACAGGGAGAGGCTCACCTGGAGAGACTTTGCTCCCTTGTGTCCCTGGCAGATAGCATCTGGAACCTCCTGCTCACTGGGGCCTAGCTTGTCCCACAGCTTCTTGAGATCCCTGCAAGCCTGGGAGGGGCCCTGGGAAATAGGTTTTCAGCCTCTGATTGGGCATCTTTGCTTCCTGTATGAATACTTGGGGAGCAAGGGGATCATCGCGGGGGAGAGGAGGTGGTATACTCTCAGCACTTAAAAAGGGGCCCGAGTGTGGGTGTTGGCCCTCTGTAAATCGCCCTGCAGAGCCCTGTGAGTGCCCGGGTCAGCAACATACATGTGCCTGGAGACACCCTGCTTGTGCAGCAGAACCTAGGAGCCCCCTTAGCGGAAGGGGAAGAGGGCTCAGCCTGGGAGCCTGGGTACCCGTGTCCCGGCCGGCAATTGTTTCTTCCCCATGATGCAGGCCCCTCTCCGTAGAGAGCAGGTCTGCGGAGCCCATAGCAGATGCCCAGGCTGGGCAGGAGGTGACTTAAGATCTGAGCAGGAATCACCTTGCAGAGGGAATGCCCTGAGTTGGAGATAACACCCTTTAGTCTGGTTAACCCTTGAAGTTCTGGATTCTCTGTGCTGATTTGGGAGATGGGGAGAGAGAAGAGATAGGTGGAGAGAGGACATCAAGCCCAACGTCTGAACCCTGACCATTCCACAAGGAGAGGCGGACTTAGTGCAACAGGATAGACCCTATAAGGGTACAAAGAAAGTCTTCCCGACGGCAGGCTGTAGGCTCTTTAGAGCAGTGGGTAATCCCAAGGTTTATCCTTGGATGGGGAAGGGTGGCAGTGGTTTGTGTTCTCAGGACTTCATGGGATCTGTCTGTCATGGGCAGGACAGCAGCAGTGATCCCAGGCCCGAGTCAGAGAGAATGGCAGACAGCTTGCTGCTTCTCCCTACAGCCGGAGAGCGCCCCATCTCGGCCGCTTAGCAAAGTGCAGCCAGGTGGGCTGAGTTTGAATCCCAGCTCCAGGAATTGCTAGCAGAGTAGACCTGGTTAAGTTTACTTCATAGGCCTCAGTTTTCCCCATCTGTACAATGGGTTTCTGTGAGTACAGCCTTCAAAAGAGGTTGTGAAGACTAGACTGACAGTAATGTATGAAAAGTGCTGAGCGCCTTGCCAGGCATGTGATAAATGGGCAGCCGAGTGGTAGCTGCTCCTGCAGTCCTGCCTTCCCTCTAAGTGGTCCTGGCCCCTCTGCGTCTACAGGCTGGGCAGCGCTGCCTCTGCACTCGCCTGAGGAAGAGCCACCCTGCTGCCTGCCCAGTGCTCACCTCACTGCCCTTGTCGCCAGCCAGGAGGTGCTGGGGAAACCCCCACCTGGAAATAACCACAGAGCCTACAGCCTCCCTGGGGGCTCAGGTGGCCTGGTGGGCTCCAGGCACCTGCGTGAGCCCAACCCTGGTGGTCGTGGCCTCGCACACACACGCAGCAGGTGCCATGTGGCCTTTGTTCTGCAGCGCATCACCAGCGGCCCTGCCAGTCACCCGCCTCACTCCCTGGCTATGACCCAGCAAGGCTGCGTTGCCCATCTGGGGCCCTGGCTGTGGTAGAAGTTGGGGCTGGCAGAGAGGGCCAGGGACTCAACCCCTGCCTTCCTTCAAAATTCCGCATTTGGAGGAAGGATGGGCCCCTGGACCCTCTCTCCAGCAGTCCACTCGTCTGGCAGGATGGTGTAGCCGGATCACGACTCCCTCCTGGCATCACCCCCTTCTCTCTGGGAGAAAAGCCCCTTTCAGTTTCCCCTGTTGCGGATGGAATCCTTTCACCACTCAAAATTGTCTGTGGCCCTCCTGAGCCCATGGTTCCAGCTGATCTTCCCAGTAACCCCATGTGAATTGTATTCCTGGTCCTTCCATTTTACAGATGAGGAAAGTGAGTCAGCTTAGTAATTTGCTGACCAGCTCCACCCATTGCGGCCACGTCGGGCGGGGGGTGGGGAGGGGGGCTTCTGACTCCCAGTTCTGTAGATGAAAGAACTGGGGCAGACTGAGTGCGCACACGGCAGAGGTGGAGCCGGGCCATAATAGCATGAGTCCAGGGAGATGGCCGTCCACTCTGCAAGCCACCTCCACTCTCCCCTTACAGCAAGACAGAGCTCCCCACGGAAGTGCAGGATAAGTGAGCACATACGTCGGAGAGCTGCCCAGCGAGAGCTGACCATGGAACCCAGGGCGGGCGGCACCACAGTACAGAATTGGGAGGGGGGAGATGGGAGAGAGAAGAGGAGTGTCCTTCTGGAAGCTAGAGCATCACCCCCTGCAGATCTGGCCTGAGACACGGGCAGGGCCCTGAGGTGTGAGCTGGGAGCGCCAGGGCACAGGCAGTCACAGGGGCAAGAGTGGTGCTCAGAGAACTCGTGGCCTGGCCTGGGGCTGCAGAGGGGGGAAGGGGCTGGGATTAGATAGGCAGAGCCCACTCCCTCTCCTGGGCCACGCCCCACCCAGCTCAGGTCCGCGCAGACCCTACTTCCATTCCCAGTTTATGAGGAGTCTCATTACCAAGCCACAGACAATAAAACCCGCCCGGCCACTCTGGCCCGGATCTCATTAGAGGACATTAGTTCCGCTGGCTGGTAGCCCCGCAGGGACCCAGCTGCAGGCGTGGCCCAGGAAGCAAAATGGGCCAGTGGCCGTGGGCACACGAATGTCCCGTTGGGAGTTTGAGTTCGATCTGTGGGCCTAAGTGGAATGCCTCTAACACTGCGTGCTCCCCAAAGCTGGAAACACTCCTTCTTGCCCTTTTGAGCCCCCAATTCTGTCATTTGCCTGAAGGGGAGAAGGACACAGCTCCCGCACCCCGGGACTGTCCCCAGAAGTCTGCTTTGTGTGGCAGGAGCCGGCCGAGAAGCTCAGCAAAGCACATTCTGGGGAAGAGGGCCTTTGGGGGGCAGGGGACAGCAGCCCACCCTTACCCCTAGGTCTGAGAGACACGTGCTAGCCGCAGAGATGGCGTGTGGATTCCTCACAGCCACTCCGGCCGGAATCCTGGCCCATCTTTGCCCAGAAAGTGGGGGTGGAGACCTGGGGACCCCATGGTAGAAACATCCTTCCTCCCCTAAAAATGCACTTGGCAGGGACCTGCTGGTCTCGCATCCCTAACGGAGGTGGAGTAACTTGCCATAGTCACTGTGACGGAAACGTGGGTGCCCTCTTGGGGTTCTCCCCACCAAAGACAGGATTGTTTCTTGCTTAGCAGATTCCTGTCCCTGTGGACAGCCCCTCTCCTCTCTGGCCCTTCCACTCCTGCTTTATCTCGATCTCTCCTTGCTCTGCAATCCTGCATCTGTGCTGGCCACCAGGATACCGCCTGGGCTCAGTCACCTTGAAAAACAAGACCTGGGCAAAGGGAAGCCTGCCCCGTCTTGGTAGCTCAGGCTTGCAGAGGAAAGTAAGCAGCAGGCCCAAAGAACTGGTTCTTAGCGCACACCCGCTCACTTGTGTGCTCCCGTGGAGGGTCACACAGGCCAGCCCACACCTTGGCTCATGGGCTGGTGTGCCCGCCAGGTGAGTCAGAGGAGATAGGAGGGCTGGCTCGTTCAGGCAGACACGAGTCAGCCTGGCTCCGGAGGCAGGAGGAGTGGAGACCTGTACGGACTCCTGGAGCTCCCCAGGAAGGCCCCGGTGTGCTGCTGGTCTGGAGTGCAGGCCCCCAGTGGGAGTGGTGAGGCTGCCTCCATGAGCTCCATCCTCTGGGTCCTGAGCAGCGCCCCAGGTACCCCCTCCCTCAGTCCTGGTGGCTTGCAGGCAGTTGCCGTCAGCTGCCCAGAGAAGTTCGAGAAGGTGCCTCAGAGCCAAGCCAGCCTTGCCACCACTTGATGTGGGCCCCACCTCGGGAGGGGCTGCTTGCAACACCCTTGCTCCCAGGACTCTCACAGCGGCCCCTGACTCCTGGCTCACATCTGCCCACGCGGCTTCTTGGATGGATGGACCTAAAGCACACGTGAGAAAGACACTCACCGGCCTGGGAATATCTGCCGGCTGCCCCCTTCCTGGCTCATCTCTCACCACCCTCCCCTGCACGCCAGGCCTGCCCGGCTACACACCCCTGTATTCCTGCCCCGTGTATTCCCTCCTTCCCGTGTCTAAATACTGACCTGAGAGCCACCTCTGTCATGAAGCCTCCCAAGCCGCCGCCCACCCTGGCCCCCAGCTGGGGATAACCTATCCTGTCTCAAAGCCCCCTTGCACCTCATCCGTGCCATCCCGTGCCACTGACCACTCCCCATCTTGCTATATGGTTATTCGGGCCTGGGATTTATCTTCTCCCCGAGACCAAGAGCTCCGAATGGACAAGGTCCGTTACTGATGGATCTCAGTGTCCCCAGGGCCTAGTACAGGGTTGGCCACATCAGAGGCTGCTAGTAGACGCCAGCTGAATACATGCTGGGTCATTTGGACAGTTGATGACAATGATAGTAGTAACGAACTTCCATTGAAAGTGCTTGGGGGGCAGACACTTGTAAACTTTTTACATGTAATAACTTACTTAATTTTCATAACAACTCATGTGGAAGGTACTTCTTTTCTCCCTTTTTTTTTTTTTGGCATGTGGAAAGATGAGGCTCAGCAGAGGTTAGGTAAGCAGCCCCTAGTCACACAAATGACTTACTAACTAGTAAGTGGCAGAGCTTAGATAAGCGGCCTCTCTTCCAGATGGATGGGTGACGGAGAGAGCTTGCCAAGCCTGGAGTAACACAGGGTGCCTACCAGCCCTGCATGCTGCTTACCCCTGTTCCTTCTGATGGGCAGGGATAACCTGGTGGGGAGCCAGCAGTACTTGTCGTCAGAGCCTCGGTGGTCATCATACACGGCTGGTGGGCCCCACTGCAGTCAATGTTAACGTCTTGGGAGTACTGATGTGGCTGTGCTGGAGAGAGGTCTCGATGTCATCACTGCGTCATCCCCTGAGCTTTGGGGCATCACTGATGCCCTGTGGGGGCCACCTCCCATACTTCACTGTGAGACTAGGGCCAGGGGTAATAAATAACAGCTTCTCCCAAAGAAGCTACCAGGAACTCCCCCCAGCCGGTGTTCCCAGGCTGGCTGTGGGTCCGCAGCTCAGCAAGCTGATCCCATGTCAGAGCCCATCCAGAGCTTCTGGAAGGTTCTGGTCTCTCTTGCCTTCCCCCAGAGATTCCCAAAAGATGGCAAGGGAGGGGCCCCTACCCGGGGAGTCGGGGAGGATTTGGAGTGCCCACTTGAACTGGCTGCTTTGATCCCCTGGGATGAAAGGACTGGTGCTTTCTCTGCCCCAGGCAGGTGCAGAACAGGGGGCTGGGGACAGAGGCATGGCAGACACTCAGCCTAGAGAAGTAGCCCAGGGAAGAGGGTCCTGGGAGCAGAGAGATCAAAACGCTTTCAAGCATCGTGCAGAGGACTGAGTGACCTCCAGATACCTCACATGTAGATTGTCCTCTCGGTGGTGACCGGAGCCGGTGCTCCCCTTAGAACACCCTGACCGCTGCAGGTCACCACGTGGGCTCAGGCCTCCCAGACTTGCTTAATTAGGAAGGTAACTGGGCTGCAAAACAGTCATCTGATAGGTTTCCACGCCAAAGAGAAATTCCTCCTAGACCCTCTGCTGTTCTAGATTATCCATGCTCCGTTAGCTTGAATTACGCCAGAGCCTCTGTGGCCCAGACACAGACCAGAGCCCGGCGATCAGTTCCTGAGGCTGGAATCTGCTCTGTGCCCAGAAAGTGCTTGGAAGCAATAGTGCGGTGGGGGACTGAAGACCCATCTGACCGCCATGCAAACCTACAGGGTGCGTGTCCGCACAAAGGGCCCAGAGATGCCCACCTGTGCCCTCCCTTGCCCCTCTTCCCTACCCTGTGGATCAGGCAACCTTCAAGAGTTTTGAGTCAATGGCAGAAGCCTTCTGCAATGGCTCCTGGGTAAAAATTGGAGCGGAGGCAGGGCCAGGCTTCGCCCGGGTGTAAATAAGATCAGAGCAGACCGGCCACACTGCACTGGATTATTTTATTATGATTGCCCACCTCCCCCGCCCCCCGAACCGTCCTCATCTCATTGGCCTGGATAGCTGCATCTCTCAGAATGATGGATGGGCCTCCTCTCCCTTCCCAGGCAGGGTGGCCAGCTCTGCTGCCGAGACGCCCTCCTACCCGGCCCCTTCCCAGATTTATTCCCTGTGTTTATGGTGCCTGGAGAATAATCAGTGTCCTGGGCCAGCTGAGCACTCTGATTATCTCCGCTGGATTGATGGATTGGCCTTTGGGGAACTTAGGCAATGGCCCCCTGCCTGCGCCTGGCCACCCGGCACCCTTTCCAACCTGAGTCACTCCCAGGAGCCAGAGGAGAACCGGGGGGGGGGGGGGTCCCTAGTACCTACCTCTTGGCACTGCAGTGGGAGCGATAACTGGGGAATGGTCTCTGTGGCTCCACTGCTGAAGGGAAGCTTCAGGGAGCCTGAAACAGGGGCCCACAGGGCCACCGGTCAGCTTGCCTGGGGACCAGCACCCCCCGATCTGCAGGAAATGGCCCAATTCCCCTCTCCCATCCTCTCACTTCATGGCTCCTACCCCTCAGCACTTGTGTACACAGCTCAAGCCATAATGATAATTTGTGCTGCTTTATGTGTTTCTTTACAAGTGTTTTTATGTCCTCTGTGTGTGTATGAGAGAGGTTTATGGTGTGTGTGTGTGCGCACGCGCCTACCCGTGCAAAAGCGCACATGAGGTCATGTGCTCTGTGTGTGCACGAGGTCCTGTGCTCTGTGTGTGTGCGTGCTTCTGATTAGACTGATTGCCATCTTTCCCCCCTTGAAGGTGGGGGGCTCTCCTCCAGTTGGGGGGAGGGGCAGAGCCTGGATACTGGGGGGCGGGAGCAGGAAGTGGGGGAAGAGGCAGGATATCAAAGACGATGACTGTCCCTGGCAGGGTCTGCACTGCCCCCCAGCCGCCAGTTAGAGAATGCAGAAGGTCAGTCTTAGATAATTGTTTTGTCTATAGGATCACAAACAACTGGTTGGACTCTTTCTTTCCCCCTGGCAAATTGAACCCACTGTTTGCTTTGTGGCCAAATGATCTGTGTCTGTTATGAGTTAAATGTGCCCACATGCGGATCTGTGTGTTGTCTTCTCTGAACTTGAGTTTCTGCCGCTGGAAGGTGGGCCTGGGAGAACGAGAGGCTTAGAAGAGGTAGAGAGTGCGTGCGGTGTGATGGGCACCCACCGTGCCTGGTTCAGTGAGCCTTCACACCGCTTGGTTATTATTAGCTGCTGCTTGCCCAGAGAGCTGACATCTAGGGGAGAGTCAGTTCCCCGGGGATGGGACACCTGGCCCAGCATGCTGCAGGGCTCCCTCAACTGGGTTCCTCGCCATTTGGGCAGGGTACATCATCCACGCAGGTCCCTGGGATCCTGGAAAATCACCCCACCTCCACATGGTCGCCGGAAGATGCCTGTTGGTGGCTCTTTAGAGCCATCCTGTGCTCCCTTCTTGAGAGTAGTTGGAAGCAAGAGTTATATGCCCTCCGCCAACCTACCCCGTGCACAGGCTTCTGGCCGCCCGAGGAGCTGGGCGCCGGCACGTGGGGGAATCCCTCTGCCCTGGGTGTGTGGTGACAGGAGGGGGTTAGGCAGGTCCATTCCTGCTTTCCCTTGACAGTGTGCGCACTGCTGCCTCCCCGGGGCCCCTCCACTGAGCAGGGAACAGGGGCTGAGCACTAAACATAACTTCCCAGCCCCCCTGGAGCTCCCAGTCCCACAGGGGAGGAGTGGTCTCTGCCCGCTGCTCACACACAGCAGGTGACACCCGAGGGTGCCATTTCTTAATATCCGCAGGACACTGGCCTGGCTGGGAGATGGAGCTGGGGCCTTGTGGGCTAATGCCACCGTCACTCTTCCTAAGTCTCCCTGCTTGGCTCTGAAGGGGCAGGAGTGAGGGCACGGGCCTGCGTTCTCCTGCACCCTTAAAGACAAGCCGCACTTCTGAGTCCATTTGTTCCCCTCCCCCCTTCCAGATCTGGGAGGAGCCTCCAGCTGGGCCATCAGCTAGGGTAACCCCTTTTCCCTACAGGGAAGGCAGGAGTGGATAGACAGGGG